>OMLP01032128.1:1721-13055 GCA_900302685.1 Spondyliosoma cantharus | reverse complement strand
CACACACACACACACACACACACACTGATGGGAACAAGTTGCAGATGAGAGTGCCGCCTGTGTTTGTCTGACTCCAGTGTCTGTGGTTTGCCCCTCCATTAAAATCTGAAATTGACTCACCAGTTATTTTGCAGTTTGTTTAGTCAGTTTCAGCTTGGTTCTATTTTTAGCCACTACATGCTTCGGGGACCTTTTCCCTCAATTTCAGGAAAATTGAAGGAAAAACTTGAGCAAACCTTAAAAGCCATGTCTGTGCTCTGCTTTTATTGGGCATTTTTATGTCTCCACGCCAGCGATAGCCTGGGCCAGAGGCATTATGTATTCAGGTTGTCTGTCTGATAGCTCAGGAAAACTTTGAGGGAATTTCTTCTAATTTTGCACACATGTCCACTTTGATTCAAAGACAAACTGATTGGAATTGGGTGAGCAAAGGTCAAGGTCATTGTGACGTCACATCCATTGATCCCAGCTATTGTGAACATGATATCTCAAATTTTCTTCAAATTTGGCATAAATGTCCACCTGGAGTCAACAGTTGAGGCATGATGGAGTCATATTGCTGTTTGCTGTAACTTCATACGTCCCCAAATACTTCAAAAAAAAAGGTTTGTCTGAAGGCATTTATTAGTTGATGGCTTTAAAAGTGGTAAACTGGTGAGATTTCCTCAAATTACTGTATCTCTTTGACCAAATCACACACATTTAGGCTCTCCAATGTGATCTCCCTTTCATGACTTATGTAATATTTTTTCTTCCACTTAATTCTCAATTCCACTTCCATTCACTGAGCCTCCCACTTTGAAACCCTCTGATCTAGATAATAAATCACTTTGTACATAAATTGTGGTCATCTTAGGGCAGACAATTTTTAAATTGTCATCCAGTATGGCAGCGAAAAATAATCTCCCTCTCTGTTTTCTCTCACTCTGTGTCTCTCACTGTAATACATCTCTCTCATTTTAACATAAATATTTAATCAATACCTTCAATATCATTCCTATTTAATATGGTGTGCTACTTAATACCAGTGCATTTCTCAACAGAGGTCATGTTATGCTGCACTATTGACTTCCTTTGTGTTGCAATGCTCCATAATGGCTGTTATGGTTTACTGCTAAATTGCTTTTTACTTCCCCCTCGATGCAGCGATCAATAATACAGTGGGGACATACTGGATAGCTGAACCAAAATGTTTCAAAGCCATATGGAATTCTGCTGGACAATTTGAGGTACCGCATTTTGTGCTCAAATTGAATCAGTGTGTTACATCTGAACATTTCTCTGGTCTGAGTGACCTCTGTTCGCAAGTGGTTGGGATTAGCTGGGATCAACAGTAATGCACCGTCCAAAAAGTGCTTCCACTCTGCTGCCCCTTGCCCTTATTTAAATGATTAAAGCCTGTGTGGCAGCGCTGCAGCTTGGCAAGTGAATGACATGTGGTCACAGTGTGCGGTGACTATTGTACGCCGGTTGTGTCACCAGGGCACGGCGCAGCGGTGCGGAAATAACCGGACACCAGTATAGATTTTTCCATCACACTATTTTCGGATGTCTACTGTGCATGGTGTATCAGCTGTGTGTGTGTGTGTGTGTGTGTGTGCATGTGTGCGTGCATGTTCTGTTCTTGTTTAATGATGTTCCCACAATTGGAGTTACACGTTGACCTCCATTTCGACAGGTTCAAGCAGCATACATGCTATTGCATTCCACTGCTGTCAGATGAATATGGGATCTCTATTTTTGGTGATTCTTTGTGTTTGTGAGGCGGCTGAAGGCCGTCGCGGCTCCTCCACTGCCCGAGGAAAAAACAGCTTTGACCTCTCTGGGTTATAAAACCACCTCAAAGCCCTATTAGATGAAATCAATACGGCCCTGCCATTGAGATGAATGCACCGCTGATTTTGCTCAGTCCGAGGTGCAGGGCTTTCACCTCACAACAGGTTTGTTTTTGTTTGTGCAAGTGCAACACAATATGAGGAACTCTGACAAACAGAGCAGCACAAATG
Organism: Spondyliosoma cantharus; assembly: GCA_900302685.1. Taxonomy (NCBI): domain Eukaryota; kingdom Metazoa; phylum Chordata; class Actinopteri; order Spariformes; family Sparidae; genus Spondyliosoma; species Spondyliosoma cantharus. Next base: position 11,049 of record OMLP01032128.1, on the reverse strand, counting down.
GATAAACAACATGCAGGCTATTTGAAGCAAACACAACAAAGGGCCTTCCTGTTATGCCTCGACTCTCTGTAATGTGGTTTATTTGTCTGTTTGGGTCCAACTCCGTCTGTGATTTTTTTCTTTTTTTTTCTGCTTTTAACACTCCTGTTCTCTCCCACCCCTCGGTTTCCTCCTCTCTATTTCTGTATCTGTGAACAACAGTGTGCTGATACTGGGTTTGTTAGCCTGATACCGATATAGATGTTTAGGATTAGTCATGTTGAGAAAGGGATGTATAAATATTTCAGTTTGTAACATTCACATTTGGTTGTTATAGGGCTGTGACGACAGAGAGAATTTGTTAAAGTGATATCAGAATAAATGTTAAATAGTTCTTTATTCCAACAGTAGGCACTTTTAAAAGTTACAAGTATTTCTAACATTTTAACTTTTTTATTCATGAATAACTAGATTATTATTATTATTTTTTATGTTATTAAAAAAAAGAAATACAAATATTTCACTCTTTAGTTCAACTGGTCGACACTGTGTCGTTATGCAACCTGTGATGAGAGGTTCCAGCCAGGCTTTGCTTCATTTTGAGAGGGTCGAAAGCCAAAAAAGGTTGGGAACTTCTGCTGTAGAGTGCATTGCAGAGTGTGTTGGGTCGATGTGCTGACTGTGTGCAGTGTGATCTCGGCAGGGCTGCAGCTCTGCTTCTCTGTGCCAGACTGAAGTCCAGAGGTGTTTGGTTTGGCTTCACTCTCTGTTTGATCAGGCTGTTTCTGGAATACTGACTGACCTGTGCTCGGGCCAAATGGAGCGCTCTCCTCACAACTTTTGCACTTTTTTCTTTGCCCCTTTTAATGTCGCGTTGGTCAAAACTTTGCACAATTTCATTCCATCTTAATGCATTTCTAAAGAGTTAAGGAACCAGCAATATAGCTCTCCCTGTCCCTATTGCAACTCAAATAAGTCAATAAAACAAGGGGACGAGAGGAATGAGCTCAGTTCGCCCTCGCTCACCTTCTCCTGTTTGTTGTCTGATTTCATGCCCAGTCCAAAGTTTACTCTGATACATCCTCACTAGAGTGTGAGCGTGGCTGCGGCCCTGTCTGAGATTCAGAGAGGTTAGCGACATTCCCAGCATCACCACAGGCAGCAGTGAGGTGTCAATGCTGGTACTGCTGGAGATAGCTTCTGGCAGGTTACAGATGACAGTACTTTGTTGTTTGCCATCTCATTGATCCGGCATTAATGGACTGGTCAATAATGCTCTTAAAAGTGCCTCATAGTATACTGTGCTGTAGAGCATGACGTTGGCTCTAATGGTAACCTAATCACACTGAGCGGGATTAATGCGCCTGCAGGGTAAATCAAGACTCAGACAGAGGAAATATTTGCTATTTGCAATCCTGTCTTTATGTTGTTTCATGCTGTATTATCTCTTTACCTGCAAGTATATGGCTGAAATGCTGTTGTGACTCTCATACCATGAGCATGACCAAGGCAGCCACAGCAAATTGATTTTGAGCTCTCACAGGTCATCAGTAAACACCAGGCGTCAGTCTTTGTCCCTGACATTAAGCAGAATGTGCTTTTTGCCACAAGTGCAAGAGGTAGGTAGAAGCAGGATGCAAAACAGGTCTAACCCCACTTTGTTTTAGTTTAACATGTGGGATTTTTCCTCTTTTACTCTGCTATTACCATATTAACAAGCTCCAGGCACAAAATGTCCCATTTAAGACACTGTGCAGGTCATCCAGGATAAAGAAGATATATTAAGACATATTAAGAAGTTACCAGGGAATATATCCGGGTGATTAAATCCATTTCAAACTGACATTGAACCCCCGGTGTATCTGGGGAGTAGGTGTTAGAAAGCTAATCAGATGTGGCACAGAGGACATGTTCAGTGGATTACACTTGTTAAACTTTGTTCAGGACATGATATGGTTGAGATGTTTGACACTGTCATGACCTCGGCGAGTCAGAATCCCACAATAATCCTCAGCCTGTTCTTTATACTTCTGTGTATTATTCAGTCTCACCTTTGGTGCGTGTCTTTCTGACAAATGGTGTGTCGTCCAACATTTCTATGGGAAGCGTAGATGAATGCGAAACAGATAAACACGGGATATTTACATTTGTTTGCGTTGGTATTTGAATGCGCATCATGGGTAGCATTGGACAACCTGAATACTGGTGCAGTTCACCCAAAAAATAAAAATCCAGTCATTATCTAATCAGCCTCATGTTGGTGGAAAGTCTACCAAACATTTCTAGAGCTTCACACCAAAACAGTGTTGCAGCATTCTCCTAAATAACTGAAGTAGATGCAGACTTATTTCTAAATGTTAAAATGATAAAATAAAATAAAAAAACCTAACATGGTTCCATGCAGCTTAGTCCAAGTCCCAGAAGCCCAGGGATCCCGAATTGATATGAAAAGACGTTATTTGCACCTTTTACTCCGAAATCTTCGCTGTACTTGCTAAGCTGAACGTATTAGCATGCAACACATCTGAAGAGGGTGCACAAGCTCAGTCATGTAAGTAATGTTTGCCCAGTCCCTACTTCAGTTGTTTCAGAGAATGCTGCAACGCTGTTTTGCTGTGAAGCTCCAGAATTGGTTTGTCGACTACTTCTGCAGACGGCATCCTTAGAAGTGAAGAGCTGCTGATGCTCGATCCCTTTCTACCCTGACCTCGGCTTCTAAGCTTTACCCTAGCTCTGATCCTATATCCACTTCTTTCCTGACCTCCGTACCCATTTCCATATCTGTCTCATCCCTCAACCTGATTCTCACACCCCACCTTGGGAAATCCTCTCAAGCCCAGCGCTTGACCTTAGTCACCTCGATCATCTCGCCTTCAGACCTGTACAGCCAATGAATACACAGATCCCCTCGCTGGCCCAGCACTCACTTCCCAATGTAATTAAAGGGATCTTTCTCTTTACTGGCACATTAAACGCATTATCTAGTACATGTGTTCCAGCCATTGTTATCTATGTGAATCACTTTGTGGATATTTTAATACATGGAAATATAAATATTAACATTTGCGCCCAATTTTAGTGTGAAACCCGTCCATCCATCCGGTACCGCCGACCTCATCATGAGGGCAACGCTTAAATGTATGCTTGAATCCTAATGTGCTAATTTTCCAGCAACATGAACTATCACTTTAAGGGTTTACAGCTGAAGAGAGCCTTAATAAGATTAGCCCCGCCACTTGACAGCCACAGTTTAAGAGTCACCTCTACTGACCTGTGTGTCTCTATCCAGCAGAGTGTGCATGTGTATTAGTTTGTGTGTGTTATGTTCGTGTTTGTTAATGGTAATCTGCTTATCTGTACCTGTATGTTTAAGCTGATGTAAATATCAGTCTTTTCCGTTCGCGTTTTGTGTCCGTACATGAGCTCTGTCGTGCCAAGACAAGCAAGACATGCCTGTGCGCCGTCAATCCCCGCAGACAGTATATCATGACTTTGGACTGCCTCTGCTTCGCACAATTTGTCTTTATCATGGGAGATTTGTGCCACTCAAGAATTTAGAGCATCCACTCAAACCCCCGGCCTCTTAAAACACCCTGTCCACCTTGTCTCTTCCCAGTCGAACCCCTGTCCTAAGGTGTGATTTAGGATGATGGAGGGGAGGAATTTTAAACAAACAAGTGAACTAAGCCCGGGAATCACTGGAGTTTCCTACTACTAAACTGCTACTATCAAGGAAAGTATAACCACAAGAAAGCTGGGGTAACTAACCTGACTGTGTATGGGCTGATGGTGGCAGATGTGCTGTTGGTAGTGGTGGTGGCTGGGTGTGCCAGATGTGCCCCCTTTGACTCTAAATGGGCAGTTTTGGCAGTCTGAGGCGAGCTGCTTAGAGAGACAGTGAGGAATACGCAGCTCTGTGTTCTTGTTGGACCCAGGCACCACTTTGCAAAAAGCCAGGCACCTCCATGTGAAACATTTTAGCTGGCATTAATATCATAATCAGAGGTCTGTTTATTCTCAGGCAGGCGGTAAAATATGCAGAACCCCACCAGCACCACCACCTACCCCACCATGCCTTTTTCCTCCACTCATGCGACCCTCCATCCTCTTATTCCCACCTCTATCCAGCCTTTGCCCCAGGAACTCAGGCCACTTAACATTCCTGACATATTCCGCCATCATGGCCCATCATCACCAGCACGGACTTGACCTGATCATATATCACTACGAGAGTCAGCCAGCTCTTATTTGCACGCAGGGAGTCAGACTCTCAAGCATTCCATGTCGTTCTACATTCTGTGGCGCAGAGGGAACAATACCTCATGACAAGTATGTCAACAGAGAGAGTCTTCACTCTTATCTTCTGTTTGGGACGCTGGAGACCTTGGACACAGTTTATGGTAATAGCTCATAAATCTTAATCATCCCTCACTCCACCTGATGACCTTTCTTATTTTACGAGAGCAGATTACAAATACGATTTATACTAGATGACTGATGTTTTAAAACCACATAATAAATAACATACCTCTGTACAGGGTGAATACCTCACCTCAAACTCACCTTTAAAGTGACATTTGAGTTCCTTTTTTCTGCCTGGTTTGTGGAAGATGGAATTCAACTTTTGAGTGACAGAAGCTAGAAACAGAATGGATTTTAGAATGGATTTGTTTTGACAAGGCACAACTCATGAGGTATGTATGTGTAATTTGCTGTGTTTTCTTGTTGTAAGCAGTGGACTGATATGTCTTCATTAGGATATACTGAGGTAACAGCAGCTGGTCACACACATGGAGTTTTCTAACCAACTGTAGATAAGACACTCAACTGATAACTTAGCAAGTAAACAATATTCTCTCTTTCCACGCTGTCCGTCTCTCTCTTTCTGTACTTTCTCTCGGGCCTTATCTTAGTGTTGAATGTTTTTCACTTGAACTCACACTCGGCTAACATCAACGCCAAATAGGCCGGCAGTTACAAAACACACTCTGTTTCATGCCAGGGTGCCGGCTCTGGCAACACATCTCAGCCACCTCTCCATGTCAAAGTGTCTGTGTCTGTGTCTGTGTGTGTGTGTGTGTGTGTGTGTGTGAGAGGGAGAGAGAGAGAGAGAGAGAGCGAGAGAGAGAGTGGGAATGGGAATGAAGAAGAGATTCAGACTTCAGAGGATGACATACAGTAGATGTATGTGTGTTTCTGTGTATTTGTCAATGTATTCACTGTGCTTCTACCAGTGACCTTCTAGGGATGCCAGTTTCCCACAAAGTCATTTCAGTTTATCCCTCATTCTCATTCTCGCCCTTGACCTCTGAATTTTCTTCCCAGAGGAGCAAATTCAAATTCCGAAGTCGCCACATTTTTCTTGTCCCTCTGCAAAACAAAAGTGCATGCCACAAGAACAGGCCGATGATCTCATACTTTAGATCTACATACAATATTTACATCTGGCATGTAAGGTCTGTGTGTGTGTGAGCGTGTGAGAGTGTGTGTGTGTGCGTCAGGGCTGAAGGTAGAATTTAATCTTTGATACTGTTACCCACTGCAGCTCTGACCTACTTGTGTAAGTGTGCGGGGCTGCATGTAGACTGTTTTTCTTTCAGTGTGTGCTGCGTCTGTGTGTTTATTAGCGTTTGGGACGGTGTGTGTTCGAGGCGAACTCTCTGCGGACGCGGGGAGTGTGAGAAGCTGGGTGTTTTGACAGCTTTAGAACAGTTCCAGTACAGTGCTGGGGCAGGGGGTGCGCGGGGCCTGTTGGACAATCGGCCGAGCTGTAGGGGTGAGAATGGGGTCAGTGGAGGAGTGGACAGGAGGGGATGAGATGAGGGGAAGAGTTTCATTTTTTAATATTGCTCCACGCCCATTAAAATGATACCTGATATCCATTGCTTAACCTTAAATAAACTGATGATGTCATCTGAAATCAACCCAGTTTAGGTTTTTACCGGATTCACTTGAATTTTACTCAAACACCAGCAAATTATTTCCTAAGAACGGGTTTTTTAAAATATGTCGATGTGGACTGGCCCGTATGAACCTTTCGCAAGATAAAAGTATTGTTACAAGTAGGGCATCGTCAGGACCCCAAATGATACAGTCAATCATATGATTTATCTTCAACCGATCTTTGCTAACCATCATAGCCTCATAAACATATGATTTAATACTTACCAAATTGGACAGAAATGATGTTTTTTCATCTTAAGAAATAAAGGTAAATATGTCAATCCTGAAATAAAACCTGAGGAACATTGCATGGCATTGAATATGCAGCAGACTGAGTGTTTGTCCACGCAGCAGGGACACTCCTGGTTGAAGTAGCCATGCCAAAGAGTGATCTCAGCTCATTCTAACAAACTTTAATCTCACCAAAGTGTAAGAAGCCACGGGAGCAGCCTTCCCACACAGCTAAGAGAAGAGCAATAAAGCCCGTAAAACAAAGCCGCACAGTCCGTCTTCGTACTACTGTAGCTGAAAAGGCCAGGCATCGCCTCAGCCTGTGCTGCTTGAGAGTTCTCTCACAAGTACACCTCTCCAACAAAGGGGCTGCCTCTCCACATTTCTAAGCGCGCTCAGTGCCTGTGCTGTTGAACCCCTGCTTTCTCCTGCAGCATTCCAGCCCATCTTTCATGCTGTTTCATTCTGGCCATGCCAGCCGGGTCAGGGGGCAGTGTTTTCTCAGGGCTTCAAGACAACTCTGGACAAAGGGATATAAAATAGACATCTCCACTGGTTGCACATTGAAATCTTGTTCGCTTAATTGAGGTGTCAGTGCTGTGTAATTGCACGTGTGCTTTTGCATGTTGGGTGCAAGGAAGTCCATGACACAACACACATATTTATGAGGTCAGCACAAAGGTCCAGTAATAGATGTGTGGTTTGCTAACGCATTATTCATGAAACTCTTTCACTCTCTGTCTATTGTCTGACAGGCACTGCTGTAGGATCTTCTTCAGTAGGATCTGTGCAGAGTCCTGCCAGAGTGACAGCAGTGCCATAATGTAGCAGAGAGAGTTTTACGTATTCCTCCTTTGTTTCAGAGAGTTCAGTACCAAATTCTACCAGTAGATGTCTGCCTTCAGTCTTCCACAGCATGAAAAAAGTTCAGACTGTCCAGTATGCCTACGAGGCCCTACACTGCAAAGTGTTCCAGATAAACTGTGTGATAAAATGTCATCTAATACAAATACCACTCTCGTCTCTTATCTCCTGTTTCAGGCATTGTTGTAATGAAAGAGAGAGGGCACTCAAAAGATTCTTGCATTGGATAACATGAAATTTACAAAGCAGTTGAGGTTTAGAATTAAAAATAGCTTTGCTAACAGAACAGGGAGGTATTTTTGCCCCTCGGCCACATGGCAGCATTTTTCTTCCCTGCTGCAGCTTAACATTCCAGAGATGAATTCCCAGACATTGAGATCTTGGAAAAAATCAGAGGGTAAAAAAGCGAGGTATTTTCCACAGCGATCCATCGTCTGCCTTTTTCTCTTTTTGTTTTTTTTTAACTTGGCTCCTGTATTGGCTTTTGTAGCAATACACAATTGTTGCTATGTGGTAGCTAGTTGCTATGCTTGAACTCCCAGAATAACCATAGAAGAAACAAACGTCTCAGTTGCCCATGAGTAATAACTATTGCATTATTATCTGGATGTTCGTTTTCATAAGGGGATGACTGGTATGTATGAGCAAGGATTAAAAGAATAATTGAGCTTAAATCAGATCCATATTTAGAATTTAGCACATTTATTATTCTTTTTTTATTGTAGTATTTAGAAAATGGAGAGAAAAAAAAAATAAAAGAGAACTCGCCCTTTCCCTCGTGTGTGAGTAGTGATGCCAGCTGAGAGTCATAATGACAGTCTGCAGGCGGCTGAGCAGTGGAAGCGACTCCTCCATCAACAAAAGGCAGCGTGCTCTGCGGGACGTTTTGAGTTAACAGGACGGAAAGAGCACAGTTTCGGGGCGGGGATACTATAAACTCTGAGGGACGTGATTGGCTGTCGCGTTCTAATCTCTGACGACACATTCAAGTGCTCCTCCTCACCTCGGTTAAATGCAGCCACCGATGCCTGTTTTTTTTTTTAATTTGGATGTCACATAGCACAACCGAAAAGATAGAAAAGAGACCGGGGATTGAATTGGAAGTTTAATCAATGCACAAGCAAACCGGTAATATTCAGTCACTCTTCCTTACGAGCTTCTGTGCGTGCAAGTCCGCCCTCGAATGTGTCGCAGTCGTGCAGGAGGGGTATCGATTATAGCGGAACCTCAGGAGCGCGGATTGTTTTGTTTTTTTCCTGACAGCGCGTGAACGCAGCACAGGATGAGACGGCCGACTTGTGTCGTGACGCGGAGTCGTGGGGGCGTGCCTCTGATGAAATCAGCTGGGGAAACAACAACACAGGAGGGGGGGGTGGCTCAGACCAGGAAAATCTTCATGCCAGTTATGTTTAGATTTCTTCCTAACGAGCGTCCGATCAGAGTCACCCCCAGCGTTACATCAGGCCCGCAGCAGCCGGTCGCTACCCGTTGACGCCTGAGAGACGCTGGATCGAGGAGGCAGCGAGGGGAAGTCAGAGGGGAGGATGTGACAGGGCAGAGGTCCCGTGCGACAGACAGTTTATATGCGCCCTTTGACAAACAACGGGACCACCGCGACCACCTCTACGTCCCCCGCGCGTCTTTGTCCGCTTTGAGTGACCGGCTGAACTGCCAGCAGAGTGGCATGTGGGTCAATTCCGGAACCGTCGGAAGGTAGGGACCCCTCCTGCAGAGACACTGGGTCACATGCTTCCCAGTGCATTTTTATTGTCGTGCACAAAAGCAATCCACACGTCGCTAGAGAAAACAAAAAAAACAGCCTTTTACTCTGAAGACTCAGACACCATCCGCTGTGATCCATTCATTTCACGGTGTCCTTATTGTTCTTAATGGGGCGTTAATCTCCTCTTACAGCTCTTACAGCTCTAGCAGCGTCACTGTAACCGTCCCGAGGGCTCTTTACATTTCATATGTATTAAATTGTATTTAGCGAGAGATGATACAACGGAAGATTATTGTTTTAATCCCACATGTGCCGCTGCTATCGGAGCATTTCGATTCAGTGTTCAGTGCAGTGCAGCGGATGGGCTTGGCACATTACGCAAGACTTAGCAGCGCATCATTTGGGATGTAGGCTGATATCCACCTGCCTTTCACAACACTGATATGTGGAAGGCATCTAAAGCACCGCGCCGGATGAGGTGTGTATCCGGGGCTTTATCTCCTCGGATATGGATGACTGGTTGGCTGGTTTGTTGAATCGGTTTCCACCCAAAAAAAAAAAAAAAAAAAAAAAAATAAATAAAAAGGG
>OMLP01032108.1:51536-109036 GCA_900302685.1 Spondyliosoma cantharus | reverse complement strand
AGAGGTGAGGGGGAGATGGGAAGAGAGAGGTATCACAAAGTGTTTCAGGATCACACACAGTATACTGCCTAATGTAAGTGGTAATAAAAAATGTGATTCTTTAATAAACCCTTCAAAAATGGTGCACATCTTTTCCATGTCACATCCTATTAGGGTGGCAGCTGATAAGTATGTTCATTATTGATTCATTTTTCATTGAAATCAAAACTTGTTACTATTTGGTCTACACAATTTCTCAACTATTTTCTTCAAATGTCTCGTTATAAACCGTTTACAACAATATGAAACAGAAAAAGCAATTAATCCTCACACCGAGAAGGAGAGACGATGAGAATTAAATCAAATATTATTGTTTCTAATTGTCTCTTGCTTGTTTGAAAGAAAAACTATGACTCAAATGAAATATCAACCCTGGTCATGGACTTCGTTCATATGTTCATACGTACCATAATGTGCTCATCATCATCATCATATCAAGAGTATGAGTGGATTAAATGCTCAGTGACTGTTGTTTCTGGGCTGTCCTCCTCAAAGGTGTTGGTGAATAGTTTGATGATAAAAGAATTCTGCGGAGGCAAGGCTAGGTGGAATGATGAGCAATCTTTATTGAAACAGATCTCAAGCCTTGTGTCCGAACCAGGGTGGCCGCTCCCGGTGTCCCCAAATCTGACAAAGTTCTGCCCAATGCGTTGCCCTTTGCTTTATCAGAAATCCTCTTGGACCTTCTGTCTTTGGATATCTACAAGTAGCCACCTAACCTTCTCCTCCTTTTTGGAGTCCCTCCGATTGTACCTCCCTACTTTTCTAATTGGTCAGTTTATCCATCTATCCAATAGACTAAAAGAGGAGTTGACCTGTCCCCCTGCTGGTTCATCAACACCAAAAACAGTAAATAAAAAACATTTGTTTTAGTGCCATTCCACCAGACTACAGAGCAGCTTCTTCTCTCAGACTGTGAGACTTCCTCAGTCCCTCCTCAGCACTCACCTGGATAAATCCTAATCTGTATTCAGAAGCAGCCAATCTTCCCGCCGTTGGTCTTCATATAGATGCATAAAGTGAGACTGCTTCAAAACTACTTAAAAGTTCCTTGTCATAAAGACTGATTATTATGTTTCTGATCATTGCAATCTTTTATCATGCCACATCCATATAATACTATATAATCAGGGTTATCCTCTGAGGGAGCCCAAACAGACTCTCTGGAAGTCTGCAGAAAGTGTTTTTGAGGCTTGTGGACCCGATGAAGGAATGTGCCTGCTGCAGGAAAGTCTGGACAATTACATTAATATGATGCACATAAAAGTCATGAAAAATGTCACTGATAAATGACAATCTCATATAGACGACTTACTGTTGGCTCTCACCGATCCAGATTGTAGTAAACAGGTAATGCATCGGAGGAGCAGATTTCTTATGATTTCCTGTTCTGTGTGTAAAACTGGGCTAATAGTGCTGTGGGGGGAGAAGTAGGCCAGAATTTAAAGTTAATAAATAAAAGAGGATAATGTAAGAGCAGTGAAGCCTCAGAGAGCTCAGCCTACATTCAGCTCAATATTTTTAGTTCATCTGACGCCAGAACACTGACACATTCAGCTGGTGAATTCAGCGGGAAAATGTCTGAAAACGTCTGAGGGCTTCTGTTTGACAGTGAGACGACTGAGTCTGTAACACCCGTCAGTCTGAGGAGCCAGCTGTGGATATAAATCACCTGTTTACAACGAATGTCCTCATCTGTACATCCACAGTGAACTACCTCTGCACTGCAACATGATTGCTATCTTTGTTTTCTCTGTTGTCTTTGTCTCTGTGCTAATTGCTTTGTGCTGAACAGTGTTGTCTGAAGGTCAGGACTTCATTATATCGTTTTGATCTCAATCTTGTTGAATAATTCTCATTATATAATTCTCATTATCTGAAGATATCAAACCACATACGTCATCCTCAAAACATTACCTCAAGGTTAAATCTTTATCTGTTCATGAGCTAATTAGTTTAGCTTTTCATAGCTTTATACTTCTTCATTATTCATGCTATGCTTTGTTTGTTTTCTGCTGGACGGCAGAATGTTTTTTCACATTAGCAGTTAAGGACTCAACAAAAAAAAGGAGAGAGGACGCTGGCGAGATGTCCCCACCACTTTTTAGAAGCGTAGCCGTTAAAAAATGTTCTGAAAAATAGAGAAGTTGATAAACAAATGAGAATTATTTGCTGTACATCAGCACCTGCAGTTGAAACTGGCTGCTACTGATTCTGGTGAGAAATTATCACAAAAATGTAACCCAGGACCTGACATATAGTCGTAGTAAGCAACAGCCTACAACATGTGCAAGAAAAGTGTGACAGCATATGCTGTCAAATCAGAATGTAATACATTCAGTAGAATGAACAGCTAGCTAAGGTTTGCAAACATACCAAGATCACTATGTTTTATAAAACAGATTTTAGAATTACAATTAAAGTATAAGATGAAATATTTAGATATCAATTGTACTCAGTTATGATTTTACATGGTGTAATGTGTACTTCATTATGAATAAAATTACAGACTTAAAGGTACAGTACAAGTACCCCAAAATGTACTTAATTAAAGTATTTGAGGAGTTGTAATCACTTACTTACACCCCTGCGTACAGTCCAGTACTTGCTAAAGTAACTTCTAACGTCTCCTTCTTTTTCCCTGTTTAACATTGTGCAGTTTGGTTTGCTTTAAATTATTCCACTGCAACCTGAGACGAATCCTGCCTCAAATGGAACCTGGGAGGTTGTATTTTTTTTACTGCACATGGTCTTAAACTGCTTAACATCGTCAGAACAGCATTTAAACATGACTGACAATAAAAGGATGTCGCTTTGTTCCTTTTTCATAAATAGTAAAAGATGTCTCAGAACAAATATCACAATTAAGAAACTCTCGATGACCACTGTGTGTTGAACACAGTAAACATATCCCCCCCGGTCATGATACAGAGAAATCTGCTTTCGGCCTGTTTCCACTTCTTGTCTTCAATACAAAACTCTTTAATGTGACATTAGAAGAAAAACCTTTCAGATGAAAGACAAACTTGTGTTTTCTGTTTAATGAAAAACATGATTTATAATGGCAGAGCATCAAAACAGAGACTTGACTCCATCTCCTGCAGTTATGATGATGAATAAGGCAATGACCTACGGACACACTGCATTATGGGATTTGGTGTATATAACTTATAATAACTGAAGGAAAAATCAATCCCACTTTCTCCTAAACAAGATTTATAAGTTGTAACGAATGACTAGATGGATGTTAATTGCTTTGATTTCTCTCTTTAATTCGGGAAAAGAGTTTTTTATCAACAATTTGCCAACATTGACTGCTAAAAGCAGACTTCACTACAGACAGAACCAGCTAAAGGGATTTTTTCACTACCAAGCAAATCAAAACAAATGACCTTAAAGCGTTGGTAAACCAGCAGTTAACTATTCATAAAACCATTAGTTACAACTTATAAATGCTTTAAAAAGAGTGATTTATAAGAAAGTGGCATCAGGAATCTTTCCCTCCGTCCCTGCTTAGAAACAGCACGACTGTCCAAAACCGTATGCGAGCGTTGAACAGGAGCGAGGTTCAAACTTCTGCAGCTGGCTGTGAGTCCAGTTCATGACGAGCACATCAGAGAGTCAAATAAGATTTTCTACAAAGATACAACATATAAAATTGTTAAATATATAACTTTAGGCTCTTGAAAATACATTTAATGCCTCTTTCCCCTCAAACAGATACGACAGCTCGGCTTCTGGTGTGAAATGGTTGCTTCATTGAAACCTTTGGCGCCTGTCAGCATGTTGTCTGAATGTGGCACTGAGAAATGTCAAATCTATTTTAATGCATACCGTAGTCGGGTGGAGAAGAGCCAGAAATCAGTCTGAATTCTGCATTTACTATGATAAAAAGTAAAAACTTTGCACACTGGCTCTAAACTTGATGGAGAATATATTGAAGTTGTTGTAGTGTGTGCGGAAATGTCATCCGTCAATGTCAACAGACCACTGACGGATGACTAAATTACTAAACTTCAGCTCCTGTACCTGGAATGTGAACATAATATGGCGCGTATTGTAGAGATGTTGATATGATAGATGACGCATACAAATCTGAAAATGTCTGTGGTTTTGTGAAATTCAAACACTTTAAGTTGTTGACTGGGCTGGAAACAAAAATATCTGTAAGTATTTTATTTTATTTTAAATTCAGTCATCAGGATGTTCATTCAGGCTCATTCAGCAGCTGTTTGGCTGTCAGCTCACTAGTTACAAACATAAACACAACAAGACTTTTTGTCAAGTCAGTGTTGTTTTGCTCTGTATGCTTTCACAGATGGGAAAAATGAAAGATTATCTTGACAAAACTTAATTTTCTACAAGTCATAAATACAAGAGGGAACGCAATTTAGACCACACTTACAAAAAAGATCACCGGAAAAAATGTCTCCACTGAACCCTCAGGGCTTCTGTAGTTTTGTTTTGAAACAATGCAAAAGCAAAACACATAAGAATGGTCCGAAAGAGGCTCAAACTATAGTTTAAGATTATTGAGCGTAATCTTGAATGATTGCTTAAGTTTAAGTGGTTTCCTATAAAAGTACATTCACCTGGTTGGATGTGTTTGCTGCCCTGGTTAACTGGCAGTTTTCCCAGACTGCCTCTAATCTTCAAAATATGTCAGAACTGTGCAAAGTTTTAGGTTCTTATCATAAAAATGTCTTCTGTGATTTCTCACTTTCTCCATCTGACTGACATGCAGCACATGAACAGCTGTGCTGTCCCAACAGAAACACTCACAGCTTCTCTCCTCGCACAGATACTTAGATGTTTTATCATTAACTCATATACATTTTTTACTTTGCTCAGTTAAGTCACTTACTGTATAATAACACAACGTGTTCATTTCTTTACATGGATACGGTGGTGTGTGTGTGGGAGGGCTTCTGAGAGTCTCCGCCCCTCTAAGAACGTCTCATCGTTGACTCTGTTCATCTTTGGTCTGTAAAAACGAAACAGAGTTTTGTGCCAAACAAAAAGAAATTGATCCAGCAGCTAGTCATAATCCACTTTTTAAAAATCTCTTGGAGAATAAACGGAGTCACTTCCTTCCCAGACAGAACTTCAAGCTGCAGTTTCCACAGGTCACCCAAGCATGAGGGAGGACGTGCCGACGCCTCGCTCTGCGGCTCTGATGGCGACTGATGGTTGGTCATCAGCAGCTGCTGTGGCGTCGGTGGATGCTCTGCTTGGTGATGATGGGCGATGGGCGATGGGAACCAGTCTTTCTCTGGGGAGCGCCTGTCCTTGCCGCCGCTGTCAGGAGACCTGGAGGACAGAAATGAATGACATTAAAAGAAAATCTGACAACCAATCAGAACGTCTGGGGATTTGAGTGGAGGGGAGACCGCCATCTAGAAAATATCTAACTACTTGAGCCTGACGTGTGTAAATATGAAATAAGTTATTATGTCAAATACATATCTTGCAAAATATAGAAAAGTTCCTATTAAAAAAAACCAAACAAAAATACACAAGATTTTTTAGTCTCACTCCCAGTTCTGACGCTGTGGGATGGCGGCTGACCAGTCCTTCAATCTCAAAGCGTCAGTTTTTGACAAGTTGGGAATGAGAAAATTAATTCAGTATTTAGTAAATCTAGAATTCAAACATTAGGCACACAGCTCTGCTAAAAAAGACCCAGAGAGACTATGAGTAAGATGAATAAAATAAAAATACAGTCCAGTTCTATTTCTGCTCATAAGATATAAAAATGTGTATAATTTCCAGGACTTCGAAGGTGCTGTTTTAAATTAAATTAATACATATCAAGTATAAAAGTAAAAGTCATTGATTTGGTTCAGGCTGGTTGATTAAAACTGTCTCCAGCAGCTCAGTTTGAGCTTCCTCAGCTTCATACTTTCCTCCCGGCTGCTCTTGGTGAGAGTCTCAACTCTGCTGGGCTTCATTAGAGAGAACGAGCCTCACACCAGCCGCAGAATTAAAAAAAACACACAGCCCTCCATCCAATTACAGTACCTGAGCAGGAGCTGAACCTGAACACACTGACACGATGGGAATTCATACGGCAACACGTCTCTGCATGCTAGAGACTAGGGCTGCAACGATTCGTCGACGTAACCGAATACGTCGACAATAAAAACGCTTGTTGACGCAAAATTTTTGCGTCGGCGCGTCGAATTTATTATTGTTATAATTTTTTTAAAAGATTTGGGCCGGAGCAAATCGCTTTAGTACCGCTACTACAATGTGCACCACAGAGCGGCGTAGAAGACGAAGCTGGTTCCACAGAAGAAGAAGCAGCAGCAGCAGAAGAAGAATATGAATGATAGCGGAGAGCAGGAAAGCGAGACCAAAAATGGCCAAAGTTTGGGAACATTTTGAAAATAAAACTGCAAAACATGTGATGTGCAAACTTTGTCAAACACAGCTGTCATTTCATGGCAGCACCACAGCCATGCATGAGCACCTGAAACGTAAGCAGCCTGGAGCTACGGTGGCATGTACGCCAGACGGGTAAGTTCACGAGTTGAAGTGATGAAAGTTATTTGTCTTAGTTATCAGTGAGTTATAGCCATAGCTGTTTTGTAGTGGTTTGGAGCATATCCTCGCTGTCGGGCGGAAACCTTCTATCTTCAATATATGGTATTAAATTTACGTGTGACTCTGTAGTAGCCTACAAACCTACAAGCAAATCAAACTGAAATGCATTTTTTAGACATATTCATCCATTAGTGTGCAACCAAAAAGTGATTTATTAAAATTCATAGTTATTAAAAATGCAACAGATTTCGAATGACAACAAGTGCGGTTGTTTTGAACTCGTGCTCCTCCGTGTATCATCAGACAAGAGGCCGGCTGGAGACAAGCTCTTTGAATACATTCATTGGATAATAATGTGTACAGACGTGAAGGGTGGCCAGTAAAATCAGCATCAGCAACGATATCAATAATAATTCATATGTAGGATATTAGATCAGTACAAAACAGTAATAATATAAATTGGGTAAAACACTGAATGGTGAACCTCCACTCCAAAGTACGACTGGCTTAAGAGCCTGAAAAGAGCTCCTCAGCCAGTTTGTAAAACAACCAGTCAACTGATGAACTTTCTATATTTTCATTTACATGCACACTAATTTTCCACCATTATTCCAACAATATTAAGAATTAGATACAGTTATATGGGCCTCAGTTGGGGTTTTTATGGCAGTTTGTGACGCACGACCTCTTGCCCATTTGTGGCATGCGGTCGGCTCTGCACACTGTAAACAAACCCGCCAACAGTTTGCAGCGCCGAGGTAGAGATGCATGAACGTGAGAAAACCCTGCATTTCTGATTGGAAGGAGAAACACACCAACTTTTAAACATTATGAAAGACTTGGATGTCAACAGGAACAAATTAATATAGAGGCTGTGTTCCCGCAGTGGAACAAATCTGCCACTGATGGAAAACTCTGGGCTCCACCCAGGACATCAGGTAGGGCAGGCTTGATCTGATATTACCGTGTTGGTGCTGTTCCTGAAATGTCATAATTGATGTTGCTCCAGGACCATCATTTCAGTGCACAGGTGGACTTTTGGAATTTAATTTCTTTGCGACTCAGTGAGAAAAAGACAATACAGGCACATGGGAGAAATTATCCTTTGAGACGTGTTAAACTAAACTGTAAAAGGATCTATTTTAACCAGCCAAGGATATAATGTTAGCAGTTAACATTTATGCAAACCACAGATACATCCAAGATTGACAATTGTACCAAATGTGGCATTACACTGTTCACATTACAAGTTTATTAATCATCCGTTGAAGGAGGAAGTGAATGGGAAGGTGGGGGTGTTATTACAGCCAACAAGGCTGCCAAACAGGTGACCACATTTTGAATCACACTGCTGGATATGTTTAAGAACACCTGGAGACACTCAGTGGTTTTGTGCCGACCAAATCTGGCTATTTTTTCGAGGGATGTAGATTCATCTCCATCTGTGATCTGTGATCCAACCCCAACTAAATGTTTTTTGTGCCTAAACCTAAACAAACCATGAGCACTGCGTTGTGATGAGAGAAACACAGAAAATTCAACCTAAACAGACGTCCAGTTTTAACTTGGCAGAAACGTTCTTGGCTAACCTTTTTTTCTGGTGATTGGGTCGATTTTAACCCAAACCATGTTTTCCAAAACCTAAACCAAAGTACTTTGGTTGCCCAAACACTAAACAAACAGGAAGAGAAAACTGAAAAGAAAAGGAAAATAATGAGTGAAGAGTATAACGATATGTTCCTAGGATACAAAACTTGTCCTCAACCCATTTATCCATGATGGCTTGTTCCAGATGCAAACTTTGTTGCTTTTTGCTTAGTGGAGATGATGGTCCTGGACCAACTATAATTACGACATTCAAGGAGCATCACAACAATGGCATATAGATGGGTTTACATATATTTGAAAAAAACAGTGGATCTCAATGACAATGGGCATATTTGATAACCTGTGAATGAGACCAGGCTTGAACCACACTACACTTTCACATGACAGCAGCTCCACCCAGTATGCAGAGTCTGCATCTCATGGGGTGTGGACATATGGTTCCCCTGAAGGCTCTGAGACGGATCATAAATATGAAGCTCCGGGGACAATGGAGCAGGGACACTTCATCTCTGTCCCCTCTGTGGAGGCAGAGCTCCCTGTAATTGCTCTCAGGTAAGCACTCACAAAAAGAAGAAGAAGAAGAAGAAGAAGAAGAAGAAGAAGAAGATGAAGCACCTCTGAGCCGCTCACCCCTGAATTATTCATGTCCATCCTGTTTGACTGCTGCTGGAATTCAAAAAGAGCCAGAGGAGTCAGACAAGGACAAGTTGGATTACACTGAGAACCATACATCACTCTGTAACGGCATCAACATTCAGACCGTCCCTAAACGCTCCACTAACAGCCGATTAAACATGGAGGTGAAGGTGTGTTTGGAACATTTTAAATGTGTTGCGCAAATGTGGAGCGTTTTTATAGGAAATAAAATAACACCCCAGGCTTTCACTGCTGATGTGAAACTCTGAGCCCAAGTCATCATCAGACCTGGGTGAACACTGAAATAATCACACAGCACACAACACAGTGGGTAGCCCCTTCAGTCCTCAACTTCAAGTGTTTAGACGATTGTTCAGTAGTCGAGTGATTGTTTCTATGGCTATAGTGCAGACTGAGACTGCGAGCAGCTAACACAACATGACTGTTCATGGTGCAGATTCAACAGAAAAACAGCCTCAGACAATAATGAACAAAATGAATCACATGGCAACAGTGTACGTGTTAACGTATAGCATCAGCAAAAGCACGAGGAGGAGCGTGGAGCCAAAAAACTTTCCAAAAAACTTATCCTGGGAGCCAAACCAAGCTCATGTTTCATGTCCTCAGGCCTCCTGCTCTGACTGAATTAGCTTGATGCTGGTCAGTGTCAGGCCAATCACAAATGTTTGTCTAATAATAGGTGGGCTTGATATACTGACTTTATATTTGGTTAACAGGGCCACTGATAATCTTGCCTCAACAGCAGATTATTTCATGGCTCAGGGCCTGGGACAACTGACCTGGTGTTCCGCCCCTGTGAGCGATATGTGATGTTATTAAAAAACAAGTCAATTTTGACTTCACAGGAACTTTAAACTGGCAATAGACAAGTTTTATCCTTTAACTTGTCATTCTAAAGTAAAAACTGATAACACTGTAATGGCTTCCTGCAAAAATAAAGGTGGCATAGGCACAAAGGAAGCGTGTCTGCCACACAACACTGTTCTTGGTCTTGGATTTTGTGAAATAAATTTCTAAATAAATGCGACTTATAGTCAGGTGCGACTTATATATGCTTTTTCCTCTTCATGACGCATTTTTTGACTGATGCGACTTATACTCGGAAAATACTGTAGTTCCATCCATTCATTTCAATCTCTTGCAGCATGAGTTGAATGTCTGACAAATGTTCTTTTTGTCAATTTCGGTTTGGATGCGACACTCTGGAAGCAGCTCAGAGACATCACATATCTAGTTAGCAGCTATGATTTGACACATCTGTTGTGCCAACATGGTGAATTGCAGACCGAAACCTGTCTTGGATCAAGAGAAAAGAGGGCTGGATAAATCCATCCATCCAAAATAAATGAATGAATATGTTTCAAATCAATGCTTGCATGGTGCAAATTTAGTGCAACGTCCACAAGGCTCTCAGATTGCAGGTATGTTTTTTTAAAAAATCTTTTATAATTACAAACGTGAGTTGAAATGCCCTCTTTATGCTTATATTAGTCTCGTTTCAATTTGTAAGAACATGTGCTGCACATCAAGAGCTGTGCTGCCATAGCAACTGGTGAATCTTTTCTTCCTTATCGATTTAAATGCCACCTCCATGGAAACTCATTTGACATTCAACTTATTTACTGGATCAGATAAACTACTGTTTGTTCCATGATGTTGAAACTATGATATGGGTCGTGGGGGGGGCTTCTCACCACAGGCGTGGCTCGATACGGATTGTCCCGCACGAACTGAATGTTTTTCAGCCCTCGCGTCGCCACTTCAGTGCCCAGAAATGAGTGCGATGACGTGCGATGATCTGTCTCTGATGTCCCTGACGCAGCTGATGGACTTTAAATGGTTAAGTGTGCGCAGCAGATGGTGATGTGACTTTGGATTACATTTATCCCGCAAACTATATTCACGTCATTAGATTTATATCGACTGTTGCTCAGTTGAGGACCTGAGAGAATATTTTTTTTCTTTTCTATTTCCTTTCCTCCAGCACAGGTTATTCCTTTTCACGTGTCCCAGAGGCTCTAACAATGAATATTTTCCAATGAAGGATACAAATACAGGGCGATTACTGCTCTATTTTCTTTGAATTCTTTAGGCTAAGCCACCCTATATCTTGTTGTTTTCCACTTGTTAATTTGTGTAGCCCTTAATCACATTTACAGCCCCAAAGGACTCCCAACACGCCCACATTAAGAAAAAGCAATGAAGACAATAAATGAAAATGACACCCCCTCCCCAAACCTCCGACCCTCGCTGAGAACAAGAAAAAAAAACAAAAAAACACTTTAGAAGTTCAAAATCAGCAAAACAAAGCTGAAACAATTAGCAAAGCGACTCCGCGGCGGGGCTTTAACGTCAGCCGTTTAGCAGCATGCTCGCCTTCCCGCTTACAAGGCAATGAGGGGATATTACCGAGATTTGTTTTTTTTAACGGGGCGCTCCGAGTGTGCTCCCCGTCATTGTAAAAACACAAGACATTACATCCTGGCACGCGGCGCAGTCAGACGGAGCCAGCAGCAACAGTACGGAAGCCTAATTGAACTCTCTGTGATTCCCCTCTCAAGGGCTATTCTCGGCGCTCATTATCTTACCCCTGTCCCCGTGAAGACCAGATGACTTCGCTTTGACTTTGAACCTCCCTCTCCAAACAGGTCACTCGAGCCCCCCCTTTTGTCCTTTCATCTTCCCTTTGGCTTTTAGAGAATAAACGGGGCCCCCGCGATTCCCTCCAGAGGCGCGGTTGCATCACCTCAGACAGCTGCCAGCGGTGGCTTCGACTCGGAACAAAGAAGGATCCAGGCAACTGTGCTCTAATCACTTTAGTCGTACCGTGTGCTGACTATGCCAACACACTGAGACAATGTCTATATATATATATATATGTGTGTGTGTGTGTGTGAAGCAGAAGAATTCCAGGATTATTTATCTCTTCTTCACACTTGTCATTTGTACGTCCGACCGTGTTCAACATCCTGTCACTGAAGAGCTTTTCCTTTCTTCCTCGTGCTGTCGGAGGCGAAGAAAGCAGGAATTAATACGAAGTACATTTAATGGACCACTGTTCTTTGAGGGGCTCCTACTTTGCTTGAGTCTATTCTCTTCAAGCCACTCTCTACGTCTACTCCGCTACACTTCAGAGGGAAATATTGTGCTTTTGCTGAAATCGTTTTGACGGCTTTAGTTACTTTGCAATTGGCCAGAAGAAAGAAAATAATCCTTAAAAAATCATTAGTTGCATATGAAATAGTTATAATATGAAGTACAATTATTGTCAGCACCAGGGTTAGACAGTTATCAGCGAGGGGGGCACAGGGTTTTCACCACTGATGTCTGCAAAAAACCCAACAAAAGTGCCCTCTTGGACGCGCCTGTTGCAGATAAAACCTGTTCAAGTGCTCTCCAGGGCGCCATTTCAGTGGACAAAAACACGGTGAAGCGCCCTCTCTTCAATGTAAGCGTGTCTTCAATGTGACTTACTGCCCGCTGGTGACTCTCACATGCGGGGCTTTTTGGGAAGGAAGTATGGAATCTCAAATATCTCGAAATCTCGAAATCTCAAAAGCCCAGTGTGAAGGAAATAGTAAGAGGCTGACTGCAACGTGTTAATTTCAATGTATAATAATGTTATATTATTTGACTTCATGAGCTGCTCTTTGTTTATGACCCTCTCGAGTGATTTTTGCTTTCTTTTTTTGGGGCGGCACTGTAGCTGATAATCACACATTACCACCCAACCTTGTCGCCTGCGATCGACAAACTAAACATCGGAAAAATCTGCATTGCCCCCCTTTGGCACCAGCACTGGTTATAATTTACTAATTTAAGAATATCTCCCCTGAATCCTGCTTTTACACGAACGCTTCCTCCACCACTGCTCGACACAGAAACACCCAATAGCCCTGATCAAACAGTCATTACTGTGTTGCTGCTGGAATCATCAGTTATTATGCTTTTATCCCTGCACACACATCCCTCTGTTTACTTAATATCAGCAAGGGATCTTAGCGCTTATTGCCGCCCTGTAGATGGCTTTATGAAGCGTAGCAAGTACAGCCTCATTCGAAAGTCATCTGGGCTGTTGCACTTGATATGATGAGGGTTTTTGCGAGTCTTAATACTTAAATGTATATTTTCAGGCACAAAGCTGCTGGAGTTGTTCTCCTACCCTACCTGTCATTCAAGACCCTCATTATGTCATAAGTTGTTGTTAGAGGCATTTATGTAAAGCAAACTAGTAGCCGTCGTTTTATGCTAAACCTGCTTTTATGGATGAAAAACAATAATCAAAATTTTCTTTTACCAGATTTTTTTTTCACTTCGTTTCACTAGTTAATTTTTTTTTTTATACAACGGGGATTCAAAGATTATTATAGTTTCACGGATTCAATTTTAAAATTTAAAATTACAAAACCTAGTTTCATGGATGAAAATCTTTTTTTTTGCACTTTTTGATAGACAGGGAAACAAAAGAAATCAACTTCAGACTTAGAAAACAGATCACTAGAAAACAAACAAACAAACAAACAAACAAACAAACAAACAAAAACACTCTCTTGACCCTCAGGGCTTCCGTAGTGCCTCTTCCCAGCAGTATTAGCATGGACCAGGAGTTGTAGTTTACGACCCTGAGGGGAAGTCATTGAGGCAGGTGAGCAGATGAGCTCAGTGGCTGCCTCTTGTGACAGGTGAGCTTCACCAGCTGAGTCAAAGTGAGTTGGAGTTAAACAAGTAGTCAGTTAATAGTCCAACCGTTTACCTGCCGGAGCCACGAGACCACCGGAAGTGCCAGTTTGCATCATAATGAGATGCGCTACGTGTCGCGGTAAGCTAGCTTCATGTTTTCCCTCTGCTAGTGTTGTTGTCTGTTAGCAGCTGAGTTAGCTCCACTTTAGCCACTTTAATACTTTTACTGTGTTTTGGGAAGCTGTTTAAATTGCGTGTAAATTTATCAGTCATGTTAAAAAAAAAAAAACCTGGAATTTTTTCACATGTACTCCTTATGCAGCCAGAGGTAATTAAATGATTTGTCAAACAGTATTTTAATAACAAAAGGTAAATTAGTTTAGTTTAATGTTACTGGTAAGAGTAAGTGTTTGTACATTATGAGTTTACTTTTACTGATGAAGTACAGTTGTAATGCTAATGTTATTTGTTAGAAAAACGTTTCACTGTTTCCTCACATATTAGTTAAATATCAATTCAATCCTAATCCACTAGTTTTTGTGCAGCTGCCCTGAGCAATTTGAGTTGAAAATCTCTCAACTTTAGGCACTGTATTGTCTCCTATGGTTCATGTCATTGCTCTGATGAACTGATGTCAAATAATAAACAACCTGATAGTACGCAGCAAAGGGGCAGTGTGGATCATACAGAGGCGGTTATCATACAAGACTTATCTTATCTTACCGGTGTTAATGCTTTTCTGCTTGAAAACAACGCCATTTGGACACAGGACCCTTAAATGTTGTTATGACGCGTTACAGGTTTTATTGAGCGAGAAGTTCCAATGAAGAAGATCCGACGATACCGGTAGATGGCGATCCTCCCAGCTTGATCTCCAGGAGCCAGGGTCTACTTTGCCACTGAGAGAGCAGGATGAACCATCTTCTTCTTAGTAAGATCGTGCCAATTATCTGACGTGGCACCAACTCAAATATGCATGAAGAGCGTAATCTGACCCAGACTCGGATAGATCGAACTCTCAAAGAAGTTGACCAATTTCCTCTCATCAAACGCTGACTTGCTTGAACTAACGTTGCACTACGAAAACTGATGTTGCGTGATCGCTAATAACTGCTTTCATGCATTAGAATAACCTTTTATTTTTTTATCCGCTTTGAAAAACTCAAGTCGCCAAATACAGAAAAATAGATGGTGGTAGACCAAAGTAGCACTCGCATGACTCATTGTTGGAAACAGTCATGTTTTTAGAGGGCAGGGACAGAGTTGCCCCGATGAGTCTTGTGTATTACCACTGCTTGACTCTCTGCCTGTTTTTTACTGGGATACACTCCTTTGACCTTCAACACGTACAAAGCCCAATTCTGCCTGAGTTATTTTTTCACTTACTACAGCGCATGAGTCATTTGTTGAAAATGTACCCTCCTTTTAACTTTTGACCGCGGGTGCCCTGCAGTCGCTTCTTCAGCCCCACAGTGAAAGGCCTTATATCTTGTGCCGTACCAGAACACCCTCCGTGCCCTCTGTGAGACATCAGTGCGAACCGGCTCTGGTCCCTGAGCTTTGAAGTGTGTTTCAAAGATACTTCAAAGGCAGACGGAGTAGAGATACATGCTGTCATACCCCATTTAGTTACAGAGCATTTCATAAATTTAGGCCATCATTTTAATTGTTGTCATATATATATATATAGTGATTGTAATTGATAATTATCGCTTAACTATTAATAGCATCTCGAGTTTTAAGGGGTTGAGTTTTGACAATATTCACTTAACGGTTGTTACACAAGACGTCAGGACACTAATTTGACATTCTGAGAACATGCGACTTCTGTATATTTACCACAAAGCACTCTCATTTTCATTAAATGTTCCCACTCACGACGTGTAACGCCCCTCACCATCTGCGGCCGTCGCCTGCAACCTGTCACTCACCTGTCAGCTGTGTCAACACTCACTTCACACGCGCTGGCGCGCACACACTCGAAAGGTAATTAGCTATTCAGCTTTAGAATCCGTTGACAGGCAATTACAGTGTTTAAACATATATGCGCACACACTCCAGAGCAGCCCGTGTTTCTTCGATAACCGTGTGCTTAATGGGCCGCAAGGAAGTCGGATGCTGTGTTTGTTTGCTGTGAAAGTGAATCGTCAATTATAAATGTTGAAGTTATATTTGAGGTTATAGAAGTTGCTGAGATGTACGCCGCTTATGTATAGGTGCAAGCCTCAAGACATCACGGCTAAAAACCACAGAAGTATTCCTGGTACTTGACTTGAATGATTGCAGCGTAGGCTATCGACAGCGTGTAATGTGAAAAGGGGTCGTTTGAAGGGATGAAAGAAAATCACCTGAATCGCCCTCCCTCGACTTTGTTGCGAGTTTCAGCTCATTGTTTGGCTGATTACGGTTCTCATTGTCATAATTTCAGAGCACAAGCTCTTAAAACCTTCTTTGCACTTCCTGCTCGGCACCTAAATGGCATAGAGACACTGTCAGTGGCTAGCTGCTGAATACAGTGGAGCAATCCGCAGCTAAAGAGCTCTTCAGGAGTCAAGAGACATAACAGAGCTACAGTATTAAAAAAATCAGTTATTTCAGGATATTCCAGGTCCTGCATATTAGAATGTAAGATCATTAGTTTTTTTAAAGAAGTTTAACTTTTTAGAGAAGTGCTACTCTTGTACCACAAGAGATACATCTAATTCTAGGGTAGGCAAATATGGATAGCTCAGCGAGCTTGTTAGATCATTTCTACCTCATAGTTGAGTTGTTTTTTTAGCTCATTTGGCAGGGCAATGGAGTGTAACAGATAAAAAAAAAAAACACTGGTTTGAAGGATTTAACCACCTAAGCAAATTCATACAGTCTCACCGTAATCCTACTGATACTGCAGTCAACAAGATTAAATCAGTTTTACCATGTGTGATATTAATCTGAGACACAAATTGTTTTTTTTTTCTATGATCTGTGACATTGTTCAAGGGATGAGATAATAATCTCCCAGTGGCAGATGTGAACAGCATGAATACACCCTTGAAATTTGCCTGGATACAGATCAAAAAGGGATGTTATGGTTATTTTTTCATGTTAATTCCAGCCTTCATCTGCTGTTTCTTTTCTTAAACCTGCCAGATATTGAGAAAATATATGTGTCCTAGTTACTAAGATTATCATCTTGCAAGCACAGTGATTAGTTAAAAGATATGTATTTGACACACACATTTTTCTTTCCTGAAAGTGGACTTCAAGGAGCAATATGTAAGAATTGGCAGCCTGTTGAATTCATATGCCAATGAACTAGGGAGGCGACATATTATCAGAATAACCGCGAATAGTTGCTAACTGTAGCTGCAGTTAGCCAGTAAGGTCAGTTAACCATGCAGCTAAGCGGTTGTATTGGACGTTTCTGCTCGGACTGGAGGCTCGGGGAGCGTAAAAGCTGCTAACTGTTGCTGCCGTTAGCTTGCTAGCTCAGTAAGCTGTGCAGCTAGAAACTCTGTAACAGGGGTGTGTCAGTGTTTGCATCACTAGTACAGGAGCTTTGCAGTGGGATGGGCCGCTGCTCGCTGGTTAGCATGCTAACCTGAGAAGGTCTCTGCAGTATGATACATAGACGTCATAACAAGAGCGTTGTTTCTTCAATTTCTGTTGATAAAAATTTCGGCACAAATTAGTTCTTACATATTGCACCAAATTGTAAAGACAGCATAAGAAAATAGTAGTAGTGTAGTGTGGGTTCATGAAACTTTTATGTTGACTTCACTGTGGAATAGAAATCGGGAAAATTTAAATAAACTGAACACAGCTCTGGAGAAAATACATTAACTTTACGTCTCGGATATCAACTGTGGGACTGCTTTGATCTAATTTAAACGAAGGCTACCCTCAACAAAACGGCCTCTAATTATTTTGTCTTTGAATCTGAAATGAGAATGCCCACGAGACTCTGGTGGAGGTCTGAAAGAGCTGCAGCTGAAACCCATTTTCTCATTTCCCTGTGCTCCATAAGCTCGCCCTTCACAAACGGCAGCAACGAGAATCAAGAGAATTGGTTGCTAGATTAAATCATGCATTTAAGGCTTGGGAACACAGGAAGGCCTTGAGTCAATGTGTTATTCCATCCCTCCTAAGAGTTTATCTGCTTTTGTTCCAAGTGGCCCCCACCTATTGAAAAGTCTAATCTGCTTTCTTCACTGTGTAAATGAAAGTAGAAAAAAAAAAAAGAAGACCTGGCACAGTCTCTCATCAACACTTCCCTGTGAGAGAAAACACCATGGCAGTCTGCCATCCTCTCTGCTGAATCATTATATTCATTGCCATAACCAGAGTGGAAGTGCACGATGAGGACAGCAGACGAAAATATCTCGCTCTCTTTCCCTCCAGAGGCCGAGTCCAGTCCTGTGATTCTGACCCCTCAGATTCGTGGCTCACCTTGACATTTCCTGCTAATGACACTGACCTGAGGGCTTCAGATTTTTCAGGGCTTTGTGCGAGTGCGTGCCACTTTTGTGATTGAACTAATAAAGAATTCTTGGATGTAATTGTGCCGGTCAGCTAAGACAGTTTTCATTTTCTCATTTCCTGCACTTTTGTCACGATGAAATGTTAGATGAAGAACAGCAGGTGACATTTGTTTGCAGTTTAAAACACTATTGAGGTAGTCGGCTCGTTTCCAATGCCATTCTGTTGTGTGGGTGCAATCTTGAGCCCTGTTCAGACCCCAACAAGACGAGTTGAAACTTGCAACTGCTTGGGTAACACTCACACAAAATTCGTTGTAAGTAGGTGATAATTACCAGGTGATAGATTTGAAATATGTCCTTCCACTTACCACAATAACTACCTTGAGGTTTACTGACCTCAACATGATTAAATAATAATATTCTGCTATTTTCCATTTAGTGGTGGATAGACAACAGTCAATTTCATTTACCTTTAACTTCTCTTGATTATGCCACGTTCATTTCTGTCCAAGCAGGCCACTGAATTCATGTGATTTTGCAGCTTAATTTTCAACTAGGAAAAAGTGTCTGAAAACCTAAATGAGACGGTTTATCCTCTCCATAGCAACAACGATCTGTTCTTCCATTCTAGGTTTTATTTTTCAGCTGGGTATAATTTGTAGGGTCTTGAAATATGAATGAGCATAGTAATAGTGAGTTATGTGCTGCAGTTGCGTTTCTGGTAATGATGAATCGGCAGAAACAAATGTGCGTGCGTGGCGAGTGTGCGGCTGAGCGAGAGCGGGCGAACGAGAGCAGTACAGAGTGATGGTGGATGCAAGTGGAGCAGAGGGAAAGGTTAGCAGTGGAGCGATCGGTTTAGCAGTAAATAAAAAATTTAAATCACGGCCGTTCCTCACCCAAATTGAAGAAAGATGTCTCTTCGGGTTAAATAATTCTCTTGTAATGATGCTGTGCTCAGGCTTTGGTTGGGCTTCGACACAAAAACATGTTTTGGCCTGAAATGCCTGTTTCAGTTGCCACAAACGCGACTGGTGATGTCCCGAGGTCTGGTTAAAAACACCCAGTTTGTCATTACAAACTAAACTGCAGATGGCCCGAGTTTACTTTGAAAAATATTTAAAAAAATGTTGTCACCACAAACACGGTTGGAAATTGTCCCGAGGTCTCCTTGAAAACATCCAGCGGTTTCACATTCAGGAATGTCGAAATGCAGGCTCAAACTGTGGTCACTGGCTTGGCAGACTTGTTGCCCCAAACTCTCACCTCCCAACATGACAGTCAAGTAACAAACATGCATTGTGAACATGATGTGACACATTTTACGGAATTGCTAATGCAGTGTAATGCTTTTGACACGCACACGTTCGTCTGTGTTTTGCAGATACTTGTAACTGCCAACTTTTTAATCTTGGCAACAAGGCTGGCTTAACCTTGATACACTTGTACGGTAAAGCACAGTAGCATTGAGAGTTGTGTTCCATGGAGAGTGGTGAGTGTTTTCTCATTTGCACTCTCTCCTGGGGTTATTCTACATAGAGAGCATGAAGCCTGTAAATGTGTCATCTGAACAGCAGGAGATAACTGCTGTGCTTTCTTGGTTTTCAAGCCTCTGAAGCCTACCTTTTGATTTTCCTCTGCTCTCAGCTCAGCACTGATACCATCTGGCAGAAATCGAGAGCTAGTGAGGCTGGGTGAAGATGAGGGGAGGGGAATCATGGAGTACTCCACTGTCTGATTAATCATGCTAATGAGTGATGAGGGGTTAGAGGTCCATTAACCTGTTCGGAAATGCCACTGACTTGCCAAACTTCTGAGGGCACGGGCCCAGCGGAGCACCAGCTGCAGATGATGGGTGGGGGAGTTGAAAAACTAGAGCGACACAGGGGCAAACTCTGGAGCAAAACACCTGTGCTGATGATGAGATGAGGAGAGTTGACAAAATATGGGCTCATCTATCCTCCCCTGCACACAAACACACTCTTAGACTGAAAATCGCCTCAAAGGGGTCAGCTGTGTCTACAATACAGGGAAACAAGGACAATTCCATGCATGACAAACATGTGGGCCAACAGCCCCAAAATAGCAGCTGAGGTGGTCGGTGTTTCTATTTAAATCATAATGAGCTGTGGGATTACAAAGGCAGCACATTATGATAGTACAACCCAGTGACCAGAATAAATGTTGGCAGCTTACATTACTGCAAACCATGAATATTTCTAAACCGTCAACATTTCTTTGTATTGAAATTTGTATTTAATTTTCTTTAGGTTCAGTTTGTATCTTCATGTTGTGACAGAGCTTCTGGTTTAGGTCGAGGCAGAAAAGGCACTTGGTTAGGGTTAGGAAAATATCATGTTTTGGCTTACCTGGTTGCCACAAACATGGCTGGAAAATGTCCCCACTCAGTTATGGTTACTCTATATGTAATGTGAATGTGAAATGACACGTATTGTCCAAATGTTGATGTGGTATGTGTGGCACCGTACAAATTTGGACGTGTATTTGCAGAAACCTTTATTTTAGCTTTTATTTTTATTCTGAGTTGTATAATGGTTTCTTGTTTTACTCTTGTAAGAGACATTGATTTCTTTGCTGTAGTCAAAGGGCATCAAGCTAAATAAAACTAATTTTTCCATCATCCAGGCATAATTACTTCCAGTACATCTCTGAAAGTGAAAAAATATAATTGTTTTCCTTTTTTCTGGAGAATATTAACTTCATTTGGCACCTTTTCATCACAAGCTACAAAGTCTTTTTAGAAAGAACAAAAGAAAATACCAAAGAAATAATAAATAGAAGTCACACTGATACAGTGTTAATGACAAGTGGGGTGTAAATTACAACGCAATTAAACAAAATAAAAACAGAAGGAAACCCAATTAAAAAGGATGCATATCAGATATTTAAAGGAGGAAACAAAGCTAGCCTACCTGATCTTCTCCAGCAGGTCGTTCCAGAGTGGCCCTGACTCCAAAGACTCTGGTTTTAGCCTTGACTTATAAGAAATACTAAGAGACTTTTGATAGAAAACCTCAGGCATTGAGGCTCATAAGGGTTGGTAAGTCAGTTATATAATCAGGGGCCAGCACTAACACTAACAACCCACATAACCAGTGGAAAATGCTAGAATAGAACCAATCATAAAGTTCCTGTACAATAACCCAATAAGCACTGTAGATTATATATATTTTATTTCAAAGTACATACATCTCATTAATTAAAATGCAAGTTTGATGCTTTCACTGGCCTTATATCGGCAACTTAAGTTGCCTGTTCAGCCGCGGACTGAAGAAAACGACGAGTTTACCCAAAACTTGCAGTAAGTCCAACTTGCAATTAGACATTGCTGTTGGGTAGGTTTTGTGACTGAAGTTGTTGCGGTGGTTTGGTCACTAGGAGTTACGTGGAGGCCTCTGTTGGATTTGCATTTGAACTATTTGAAGTTTGGATAAGTTATACTAAGCTAGACAAAAATTCAGTGAGTTTACAGTAGAGGAATGAATTGAAAAGCTAGGATGACAGTTTCCTTATTCTGAGTAGATAAAAATCAAAAGCTAAAATCTAATTTTCGAGATTTATGAAGTTGTAGAAAGGACAACTGAAGGATTGACTTCACATGTTAGATTAGAGTAGGAATTTGTTGAATTAAGATCCCTGTAAATGGCCAAAATATGCTAAATTCACACCAAATTCAAAATGGCTGACTTCCTGTTTTGTTTATGTGATCGTTCCATGATATTAGGATGTTCATAAACTGTAAATCTTGATGCTGTGGTAGTGATTTGACCCTGAGGTAATGAATTATGAACAACAAAGTACCGAGGACAGAGCCTTGAGTCACTCCATTTGAGAAACTGGAAGTGAAAGGGTGCTAAAGACATTAACATCTGTCAGCTGAATCAAACGCTGCAGTAAGATCTAAAAGCAATAAAACAGATGTTAGACTATTTTCAGCTGCTAAAAGAATTTAATTAAAAACTTGTAGAAGTGCTGTGTCAGCGCTACCCACCCTAAAACTTGACTGAAATTTATCATTCTGTAGCCGATGATGGATGCGCTGAAGCGGTTTCTTTGTTGTAAAGTTACCCAGAGGATGCAGTTAAGGTCAAGGGAAATTTAACTGAAAGGGCATTTGTTAAGATGTTCTCATTCAAGCTTAATGAGAATGAATGTGTCAGAAAGCGCTAATGAACTATGGTTTCACTGTTGTAGAATCCGTGTGAGGGAAATGTCAGTGATCAATTCACGGAGAAACTACAGTTCTTCTCATATGATTCTCAAGATGAATAAGTGAGCCCAGCTGCTTTTGTAACCATCAAGTCCACAGCATGAAAAGAACGTGTAAGCCTCGTTCTTTATTTCCACAACACAAAACCAGCATTGAGTACAGTGTACAGTGAGAGAGTCTGACTTCAGACAGCCACGGATGCCTTTCATGGGGATATGTGACTGAGTCATTGTGTGGAGAAAAAAAACAAAAAACCTTGGAAATGTAAAAGAGGACTGGCAGAAGGTTGCTAATGCAACTCTAAATCAGATATCTCTTGAGTCACTAAATGTGGATTTAACCAATAAAAGAAATATCTCTTAAAACTAAAATCCACCTTCAAACACAATGTGAGTAGCGTGCTTAAAATATGAGAAAGTTCGGCATTTTTGAACAATTCTCTCCCCCTTTTCTGAAAACTTTTATCAGTGACAACAAGTTTTTGTAGTTGGTATCTGATCATCAAGAGACTCTGCCCTTGGCTCTGTCGTGTCCACCTTTGGGAGAATTGATTTGTTTGTGTTCCCAAATCCAAACTTTAGAGAGGAAAATACAGTAACTGCACCAGCCTAACCCACAGTCTGTGGGGACACAAATTCTAATATTCAAGGCAGTCTCTCCCTCTGTCTGTCTTTTCACTCTGCTACAGGCTGTGTGTAGGTGGGGCAACATGCATAGTTGGGAAACAGACTCCACAGATGATGGATCTTTCAGGAAGGATGAGCAGTTTTGAAATACACCATTGAAGCTCAGTATGGGCGTTTACCGAGCGTGAAACAGCCACTGCTGTCTTGTCAACTGTAGTTCCAGTACCCTACTTTGCATTTATCTAGCTCTCAAATATACATACCGTATGAACTGACTTTTATTCAGCTGGCTGGATGTATTTTATGTGTGTTGATCTACATTACAGACACTTTATTATACAGACATTTTAAGATGATCAAAATACTTTGTGGATTTAGCCTTTTTCGTGGTTTATTTGTCATTAGCCGTGATGGGCATTTATCTGTGTTTACAGACTGAAGGTACTAACTGAATTAAAGAGGAGGTGTGATAGCATGCAAAGAAAATCAAAGAAGAGATGACACGAGTTTTGGTGAACAAATGTTTCAACTACAGAATAAATCTGTGCTTATCCCAGAGCTTTGGCACTGAGGGATAAGCAGTATTCATTAGTAACAGACAAAAGGAAAAAGGAGAGGTGTCTGGAGGAAAATGACTGAAAGAACTGGTGTTTTAGCCTCAGGTAAAAAAGCTTTGATACGTCTTTACAATTCTGTCCATATTGGATGATATGTGAATCTTCACGAATGGAGTTCACACCATCGGCGAGGGAGGTCAGTTGACCAGACATAGCCCCCACTAGTCTTCATTTCAGTCTGAATTAGAGTGCAGATCAGGCTGCATTCTTCTGTCCAAACCCAAGAATTAGTAGTTAATATATTTCTGTATAAACAAGCTTTCGTTGAGGGGTTATAAAGTCCAGAGAACACTCTTTGAAGCCAGTTTGGAATTTTCTCTTCTATCTTTCTCTTCTTACCGCAAAACTACATAGTGTAACTTTAATATAAGCTAAAGCAAGTAAAAAAAACCCAGCCTGAGCAAAACTTATAGTCCCAACACAAACAGAAGGTAATCTAGCTTATTACTTATTTTACATTATTTTTACTCAATAGTTAAACTAAAGGAACTAGAAAGCACCATGTAAATTGGGGTTCCAGTACCTGATCCAATGATGAAATGCCTAGGATCATTTTTGGTAAGATTGCTGCAATGGATACAGGTCTCCTATCAGCAGATATAGGAGCCATACTATTAGAAGACCATATAAATAACATCTAAAATGGAAGCAGCCTTGATGTTAAGGTATTCTCGCTTGTGTTCAGTCTTATGGGCTAAATGTTCTGATCCAGATGGTTTACTTCACTAGACACGTAGTAGTGGTTCCCATTGCAGCAGTGGACTCATTTAGGTGATAACCCCAATGACTTGTGTCATAATTTTACGTAACAATATTGTGTGGGGTTGCAGCTAAAGTTGGGGTTAATGGCCAAGTTATTATTTATTCATCCCTGTGGGGAAATTTGTCCTCTTGCATTTAACCCATCCAAACTATTTAAGAGCCATGTGCAGTCACGGTGCAGCACCGGGGGACCAACTCTGCTTCTGAAGTAAGTGCTTTGGTCAAGGGCAACTTTAATAGTATTTCTAATACCTACAACAGCATGCATGTGTTTTGATTTCAAAGGAAGCAGAAGAGAGAGCATTCAATCTCAACACAAAAAGCACAGGGCTCAGGCTTGAAAGCATGGCCTTGTGCAACAATCAGATTTAGAATCAGACTGAGATTTTGTTCAGTTCACTCCAGTACAGCTGAATCTAATTTCACGAATACCCAGATTTGAGTGTTCTTTGGCTGTTGTCTGTGCTGAATGTGCTTTGGTTTAGTAAAATCAGAGTTTTCCCATAGCTGTGCAAGTGAGATTCTATCACGAGGCTCTGTAAGCAGACTCTCCCCTTCGGCTCTTTTGATAAGAAACAAAACATCTCAGAATACAAATAGTCTTTATATTGGTGCAGATGAAGAGAGGCTTTCCAGTGACTCATTTGTACACACTACTATGAATAGACTACCCTGTACGTGAACCTGCAGCGGCACTGATCTGTTTCTGGATCTAACAAAAGCCTCACAGTCCAAAAAAATATATTAATTGAAGGGCACAAAGAATCTTCCGCAGGTCAGTATTACTGTGTGGACTAATCACTTAGTCCAGCAGAACAAGCTGTTAAGAAATACCTAGACTCTATTAAACAGAGTTCTTATCTTTCCACTGCAGATCTGAGGAGTCCCAGATTAATGTTTCTCCTTCTCTCCAAACACTGACCTCCTTTGAGGCCGTGCAGGATACTTTAATCTAACATGAAAAATTCAAACTAAACGTTTCTTTGTGTTGCCACTTTACGTTTTTTTAGGTTGAATTTTCTATTTCCTGGTTAGGTTTACGCACACAAAACACTTGGTTAATGTTAGGACAACATGATGGGTTGGCTTAAAATACCTGTTTTGGATGCCACCGTCACAGATGGAGATGGTCCAAATTCCAGTAAAATAAAGCGGCTTTTTGTTGCTGCAAAAACGACTGGAAATATCCCCAGGTTTCCTTCAAAATATCCAATGCTGTCCCCTCCCCCTCCTGATGTGAAAGATGGCTGAAAGCACATAATGTGAACGTGATATGCCATGTTTGGTACAAATGTCAACCTTGGACATATCTGTGGTTTGCAGTGACGTTAACGGCTGATATTATATTTGGGCGAATGGGCTGGGTCAACAAAGCACAAAGTAAACACAACATACCACATTGTGTGAGTGCTTAAAGGCAACCCAGCTGCACCAGCATGAGAGAAACCTGTCACTTACCCAACATGGTCAATATTTCACTCATTGCACTGTGGTTCTGGTCCAGCCCTGATAGGATGCTGGCCAGGAAATCTATGTTGGACAAAGGGGGCTGAACACTGGATCTGTTGTTTATCACTCTAACCATAAAACATGGAGGCAGACTGAGGGGGAAGGGACGCAGGAGGATGGGAGTAGTCATGTTAGGATGAAGCCCATATCTCCATAGGAGTGATTGATGGGGATGAGGAATTGCTCCTGTCATGGTGCAATTACACCAGTCGGACAGGATGTGTTTGAAGGACAGAGCAGGGGGAGCACGGACTAGGAGGATGAAGTGATTCATGCTGAAGGAAAGCGCAGCAAAACAAATGATGTTACGGTCTTGACCTTGTAACGGTGACGAGATATCATCTCTCTTGTTAATTTTAAATGATGCCCTGCCTGGGAGCCTTTTTTTATCCTGCAGATTTGCCCATTAAAACTCAAGCAGACGGTCATGACCACATGTGTCACCGCTGGGAGGGGTTCAGACTCTTAGTTTAGCCCTTTTCTGTCCTGTTTATTTTTCCTTGACAAGTCCTCAGCTGGTGTGTAGCTGTGATTAGGCCTACAGGAGGTGTGAATCTGATATCTATGCATTATTCTGCATTCACATTCGGGTTTCGACGGGTTTCGACGGTGGATAATCAAAATGTACTATTGGTATTTCCCTTTTTGTTCAGCAGAGGTCTAAACTTGCCTTGCCTTGCCATTGTGGAGTATCATCATCAGAATTCGCCTAAACGGTGTTTCTTTTTGCAGCAATACTTTTTCATATTCTTCATCAGAAGTAGAGGTAGTATTATTACAGACAAATGAAGAACCAAACGCCCTTTTCATGGTAATGCACAAGATTCTGAAGATCCTGAGTAAACAAACTGAGGTTAAGGTTTTGTTGAGCCAGCTCACCAAAGAAAGCCGGTATTCATCTTGCTTCATGACGTATCCACAAGGCGTTGTCTGTCTGTCATCTACTATTCGC
The DNA here is from genome assembly GCA_900302685.1 of Spondyliosoma cantharus. Classification (NCBI taxonomy): domain Eukaryota; kingdom Metazoa; phylum Chordata; class Actinopteri; order Spariformes; family Sparidae; genus Spondyliosoma; species Spondyliosoma cantharus. The sequence goes on along the minus strand of OMLP01032108.1, from coordinate 82,346 downwards.
TATTATTTCTTTATAAGTTATCTAACATTAGCTCCCAAAAATGAATCCGCCTCTGTCTCTCAAATCACTGAACTGAGGGTAATTTCAGCAAGACAGCCATGCTAGCAGCTAAGCTCTACTTTCAAGTTAAATGCTAATTGCTGCATGCTAACAAGCATAGAGTTAACATTTTGAGATGTTAACCATCTTAGTTGTCAGCATGCTAATATTTGCTAATTAGCTGAGGTGAATGACAATGTCATTAGTTTAATGGTTTCATTTCACCTAATGACAGATGAAAAGTTCACCAAACTATTACAGTTCATCCATTGGAAAACATAAATGTCAGGACCAAATGTCAAAGAAAATCCTCCCAATAGCCTCCCTGTCCTGACATTTCACTGAAACCATTAAACTTAAGCTTTTTGTAGCGCTTGAGCGAGAATCAGGGGGTCACAAAAATCATTAGTATTCATCCTCTGGGGACCATGAATATCAACGTTTCATGACAAAAGTTGACAGCATTTCATCCAATAGTTGTTGAGATATTTCAGTCTGGCTGACGGACTGATTAAAAGCATAAATCACAACAAAACAATCATCTTTTAATTTAAGCAAATGTAGCTTTCATGACATTTAATGTGAAAGCTTTCATAATGCGATTAGACCATATCAAGTCATGTTTTATATATTGGTTGGCAACTGGGAGTCATAGCCAGGCGTTTCTAACTTTCCTAGTATTTTATAAACTCACTGTTGATCTCATCAGCGCTGCCAAAGGGACAGCTGACCCTGCTTGAAGAGTCCACTCAGCAGTTCTGCATGAATTGCGAGCGAGTTGCAAGTGACCTCGAGAAGAGTTCAGTTCCCCTTTGTGGGGAATTGGTGTTGGATTTACTATATGCTGCCTTGCTTTCAATTCTGCTCAATACCTGTCATTTCCTTCTATCTCTCTCTGTCTTTCTTTATTCCCTACGTCGTCTTTTTTCCTCCATGTGACACACAGCTCCATACAGCATTACTTCCTCCCCCCTTCATGTCTCAAAGGTTTTGCCGAAATAAGAAGCGGGATCAGCATGTCTCTGCTGCTGCTGCATCTCAGTCTAGTCGTCTTATCTTTGTCAGTGGAAACATGACAAATGAAAAATAGATGGCTATTGATTTTAATAGAGATTCACACCCCTGGTTCAATTAGCTTTGAAAGCGTTGAGATATTTCACAGCACATTAACATCTGTGTCAAATCTGTCTGACATCACGAGTGTCAAATCAGTGACATTGTGGAGGGTTATCTAAATTGGCTGACACACGACGGAAACATTTGATCAAGCGTTGGATTTATCCTGTAAGAGATCTACGGCCTTCTTTAGAGGAAGCATCAGTAGCGCAACATCGGCGGCATATCACAACATCATCAGACACAAAGAGATGCGATGTGCCGCCTGATATGCAAAGCTGTAATCAAATTTTGAAAATCGGGATAAGAGATGCTGATCGCTTTGTCTCATCTTGAGTGGCACAACCTTCAGTGACCTCTTATCTGAGAGCACTCTTTAAATGTGCATTATTTAAACCGCTAAGACAGACAAGACAGTGCGCTTTCAGAAAGCACCGGAGACCATAATCTTTAGGACAGATGTAGCTCTGAAGTTTATCATCTCTTTTGCAGTTAAAATATCGGTTTTGCACAGTTCTTGTGTGGAATATGTTGCCATTATTGAGTTCTTCAGTATTGACATCCGATTGAAGAAAAAGGATATTTTAACACAAAGATACGAACATCAGTTGAAGTTATATCTGGACTAGGCTTCAGTTCTATCTGGTCCTTGGAAATCAAACTATTACTCCTGAGATAAAGAAACTGACATTAAAATAATATTCTCCACAAAAGTGGAACAATTTGCAGAAATGTGCAAAATTTAAATTGTACTGACTCGGAGTCAAGCCAGTTAAACTGTTTATGTGGTTGCTTGTATGGTGTATTATGTTTGCATTAGTATACATGTATTGTATAGGTTGTACATGTCTTTTATTCAGGGCGACCTTGAAAAAGAGAGCTTGCTCTGAATGGCCATTCACTGTTTAAATACGGGTTTGAATGAAGGAATGAATTGAAATTGATGATGTTGTTTATGAGCACAACAGGAAATGCAGTTAAATCAACCTCTGAGCAAGAGATTGTCGGGCGGATAAAATTAATGAATTCACTAAATGTTGGATACGAATTTCTCTTTTCTGCCTTTCACAGAAATGTTCAGTTTTTGATTGTGAGGGAACATTTTAGTACTTCTTATTCAGTATTTTGTATTTCTGTCAGGCTGTCCTCATCAGAAAAACGACCATATAGTCCACTGTGAAAGCAGCTTATAACAATCCACATTTATGTTTCTTGCTTGGTGGCGACCTCTAGTGGCTGTACTAATGATTACGTTAACAAAGGAGGAAGTCAGTAGAGAAAGTATAAAGGGTCTGCATAGGGAGGGGACAGATTGTTGGGTCAAACAGAGCACAGGAATTTCACTCAGCCGACCACTATTTGTGTCCAATGTGAAAGCCAAAGTCGACAGTGAGTTATTTTAACTAACTTAGTTAAATGGTCTCTGCAATGGTCATGCTTTTTGAGTATGGTGTTATATCACGCTTTACGAATCACTGGAAATCAACCTATACAGTCATTTGGTATGAGGATGTGTTTTTTCTAGTTTTCATCTTGGAACAAAAGTGTCCTGGTTTTAGTTGACAAAATAAACCATGATAGAGACTCTATCTCTATCTATAAGCTAGATATTCTATCATACTCTTAAACCATACTAAACCTAATGTATTCTAAATGGAGAAAGCAAATGAGTCATTGAACATCTGTACCTATCATGCAGTACATTAGCGTAAATGCTGTTTGATTTACAGCAAGTCATCTCGGGTAAATGAGGATTAATTGGAGAAACCTAAAAGTTTAGTTGAAATTTGAGATCAGTTGAAAGTTTTCTTTTGAACGTGTGGAGCTTAGAGCAGTCATTTTGGAAATGTCGTTTTCAATATGTTATCACTGTTTCCTATAAATCCAAATGAGAACTCTCCTGAATTGTGATTTCAGCCAACCATGGAAGGCGCCAACACGTCTCGCGTACTAATTATTTTAAGACAGCAGTCTGCCGTTGACAGACAGTCATTCCTCTTGTCGCGTGGCTCAATAGATTTCTGCATTAATATGCAACACTCTTTTAACTTTCATTATTAACCTCTGGGCAAGACCAGTGTGTGGATGGCACATAACAAAGAAAAGAAACCCCATCACCCATGTTGAGCTTGAGTGAGAAAATTCAATAGTGAGCTTAGGAAATGAAAAGAGCAGTTTGATAAGAGAAATGACTGGGAATGATTTTTTTCTTTTTCCTATCCCTCATTGTGAGCTGTCTGTATGAAAGGCCATGAGTGTCTGTCACGAGTGATTCTGTTTTCATAGAGTGGTCTAATCCAGGCTCTCCACGCCGTCAGGTCCAATACCTCTCATTGTGTTCCTTGCCTATCTGATTATCTGCAGCATTACAAGTGGCCAGAACCACATCACCTCATTGTTACGAGTATAATATGTTTTGGCCAGATCGGAGCGTTTCAGAACCATGACTATGAACTACGAGAATGAGTTCACCACAAAGTCCGTCGAGGACTGTAATGACATTCATAACCTTTCTTGTGTCCCCTAGAGCAGCCACTGATGATATATTTCCCTCTGGGTTTCCAGTATTAAAGGGCTGCTGCTAAGTTAGAAACTGTCAGTGTGTACACTTTGAGCTATATGACTTTACCCCTGACATTCTTCTGAACGCTGTTGAATCAAAAGTCACAATATGAGGTTTTACGAGTTTATGATTAATGGTTATGTTGATTAATTACCTGAAAAGGCTAGCATGTAATCAGTGAAAATCAGCCCAGTTGCCAGGTTAAAATGTTGGCAATTAACATTGTGCAAACCACTGATTGGACCATATTTGTGCATGTCATAGGCTACGTACTATAATGATATTTCCACATCACGTGTTGTTCCAGGAGACAAGTCGTATAAATGTAGAGAATCTGACAAATCATAATTTTACAGCTTCCTAATCAATCAATCAACGACAGAAAATACAATGGATTTGACAATGTCGAAGGACGTCAAGCCATATTTTACAGTAAAACAACAGTTTATAACGTTAGCATTCACCATCTTCCTAGCCACCTGAACAATTTGAATATATCCACTACGTTTTACTTTCTGGTTTAAATAAACGTGTCCAAGATGTGCAGTGATATTAATTTACGCCTTTCTTATTGTATCTTGTAACACTATCAAATGCTAACATTAGCCGTTGTCTAACTGAAGCTAGCAGGTGATTAAATAAGTTGTTTCACCTTGAAACACAGCCTTTTCCCTCCAGATTTTCACTTTTCGTTGCATTTTAGATGCTGATCAATCAGGTGGTGGTAAGATGACGACAATTTTATGGATTCTCTATGTTTATACAACATATACAACATTTCAGCTTCCCACCCTGAGCATGACGTAAGAGGAAAAGCTTTGAGGTTGTTGTTTCAGGTAGAACGACGGGCAGAGGGGACAAGCTTATACCAAGAGTCTACATCCAAGGAGTCAGATTATGTATAATAATGCTCTTGAAAGTTGAAAAGCGTGAGGACTTTTAAGTGTTGTAAAAGTAAAAAGAAAACCCTCACAGTCGCTCAAAAACACTACCTCCAAATTGTCACGTCTTCTTTCTTGCACACCGGAGTTTGGAGTTGTTCTCGTCGCCATAACAACCTCGTTATTCAGCCTGATCAGTGCCGAGCACACAATAGGCTCCACAGCAATGGCAGCCAAAACATCACTCTGCAATCAGTCCAATTGCAGTACAAGCCTCTTATCAGTCTGCATACACTGACAGGGCCTGCAGCGCAATCAGATCCACCTCATAAATGAGCAAACCCAGACGCCGACTGTCAGTTCTAATTTGATTGGGCGAACAGTGAATTAATGGGGGCTCGATGGGAGTTGGGACTAGTTCGGAACGAGCAACCTCATGCAAAGTGTATTACGAATGATGCCTTTGCCCCTTAAAGGCAGTCATTAGAGCACTTAATCATAAAATACTGCTCCTTGGATACCCAGCAAGTCCTGCTGCGTTAGAGCAAAATTTGCTCCCTTGTGCACTTCATAGCCATAGCATGCAGTTTTCACAGCGTCAGACCTACTTAAAGGACAATGCCCTTATTTTTTTTCACCAGACCAGGTCATTTGTCATTCTTGCTGCGCCTAATTCATGTAATCTGTTCTGCATGCTTCTAAGTAATCTCAATTTATAGTATTTATTTGCCGCTGATTTTATAATTGATTGCTTTCACAGGGCTTGTCAGTGTGTGAAAAAATCATCACATCTTATTCAAATCACATCCTTTTTTTGTATAGCGCAGCCCAAAAAGAAGTTGGAAAACAGGTTGGTATGATGCCGCATCTTTTCAAGGAAAGAAAAAATGATTGCAAATGGCCTTTTTCATCAAAGGACCACAGAAATCACTCTGTTGTCCTTTAAGATTTCAGTGCACAGAGCTCGGGATTCTGTGAAGAGCTGCAGCACCTTTGAATTCAAAGAGATGGTGTTGCGTAAACTGTTTTCCACCTCGGGGTTGCAAAACATCATCTCTTCTCCCTCAGTATGTAAAATATCTCTCAGACACAATAAGCCTAAGTGAAGAGAAGTGATGTTTGGGGAATATGTAGCATTTCACCATAGTTTCCAGAACTTTTGAAACATCTATTTTCCTTCCAATTAACGGCCATCACGGAAGTTTCACTTCACACCTAGCTGTCAGGAAGTGATATAATTGTGTGAATTCCCCATTTACCATTGGATGTGTCTCTAATAGGAATTCAGTTCATATTTTAACATCTTTAAGGGGGATTTTTTCCATCACTGGGAGTGTTTTTTTACTTCCTTTTTCATTCATATGCACAGTCTTAAGTGACACCTCATCTATCTTGAATTGTTGAGTCTTCCTGCCTCCTGTTATGTTCGCCGCTGTGCCTCTATGGTTACATTCAGACTCTCTGAATCATAATTAAACCTTCCTCAGTCTTCCCTCTTGTGAGAGGAGCACCATGTTTAGCTGCATATTCATCACGCGGTGTATAGTAGCTGATTGATCATATCAAAGCGACTTCCTGTGCTCCCCTCTCCAGAACTTCCTGATTGCTCGTACAGCTCGGAGCAGCACAGATGAGTTTGTCTTTGTTGCCTCGCAGCTGCCTCCTCTGCTCTCTGAAGTTAACTTTGGGCGAAGATGCAGTTTTTGTGGCAGTTTTTAGTTTTCACATTTTAGCCTGGGGAAATGTTACTGTAAAACTGAAAACGTCAAAGTAACTTTCAGCAAAATGAATCACTTTGTTTTGTTTTTTATTAAATGCACATTGATTGTGAAGCTGCTCCAGGCATATTTTAAAATGATAACATCCTCGCCCGTGTATCTATGTGTAAATCATACAGTGCAGCTGTGATGAGAGCATCACATCACTTCCAATTTTAAACGACAAAGTTTCTCTGTTCGTCCAAATTAAATTCACATGTCAAATATGAATCTCTTAGCTACCTCTGCAAATTACTGTAGAAGATAGTAGAATGTAGAATAAAAAAAAAAAGCCTCAATTCAATGCCAGCAGAAGCTCCTCTCTCCCGCAGAAAACGCTGCTACTGAAACTCCTCGTCAGTAGTCCTACCTTTAATTCCGTGACTTCTTGGCATCACACGGGGTAACCATGTCACTCATTTGCATAATTTATGCCTATAGAAGCGAAGCTATCTGGAAGCAGAAGACACGACAGAGCCGACCGGAGACACTGTGAGCGGCGCTCGCTCAGGTGTGTTTGAGCTGACTAATCAGAGCAGACTGGGTATGCGGGAGGGGAAGGCGTCGATATGAGAAAACTGATTATTTAAGAATGAAAGCATGTAAACCTATTCTCGTAGTAACCCAAAATAAAATTCTGAGCGTTAAAAATGGATGTAAAATGTCTCCTTTTGATATTACATTTGACATCTCCAAGCAGCAGCAGCTGTGAGTGTCTTGTTTCCAAGGTAACAGTCTGTCAGTTGATCTTTCATATGATGACATATTTCAATGCAGGGCCAATAATCTCATTTTAATGGCAGTTTTGTTAATCACAACAATAATTGTATCTTATCTTATCTGCACTCATTGTATCTTCTCATCTTGCTCTATGAGTATTTACTTTAGCCTGCATGCCTTCAACGCAGCCTTTTATTTTATTTTATGTAAAGTTAAATGAAAAATCTAATTTGTGTCATGTTCCAACCAGAAATCTTCTTTAATGCAAACTCCTGTATTTGCATGTGAAAAAAACAAACATGCAAGCTGATATATATCAGGGCATCCTGCAATATTAATGCAGCGGTGCTATTTTTGGGTGAAAGGGGGTGAATGAATCAGCAAGCCCAAGCTTGGCAGGACTCCAAAACATTGGGATTAATTGCTGCAATGTGGGTGATTCAGCACCTGCAGGTAGCTCATCTACAGTTTTAGCACGCACCTGCATTAGGCAAGTATTTGCTATCAGGCCCAAAATAATGTTTGAACCTGGTTTTATGTGTGCTACATTAATGAGAAATGTATGAGTTGGTTTCTGTTCTTTCTGCTAATATCAGCTATTTTCTACAGAACCCCTAAAGGCCTATCAGGTTATACTTATCTCTTGTGTGCACAGGATAATAACTTGGCTGTAAAAAAAAAAAAGTCACATGGAATCAACTTATCTTTTCTCATAACACAACGTTATACAAGTTTTATTTATTTCAAGTTGATTAAACTTAAACTTTCCAGTATTCATTTCAGAACTTAAAGTCACATTTCAGAACTTAAAGTCACAGAGTTCCTCTAACTTGATAGGTTGTACACTGTGCAGAGTTCAATCATAATGAGCTCCTAAAGGAACATGATCAGCCAAAATGTTCTCGCACAGCAACTTGGTCAGTGGCCTTAAGCTTCCAACTTTGAGGCTCTAACTTCCCTCTGGCGTCAGTTCTGCAAGTGAAGGTGCAGTCAGCAATAATAAGTTATATGCAACCTCCAGTTAGACTTTCATATTACTGCTTGCCAGAGGCGGACTCAGAATGTTTGAGGGGCAGGGGCGGAAAAATCAAAAGGGCACCGGCTGTAGGCGAGGGCACCCTAGAGGGAACTTTGTCATGTTCAATCTACCATATTTACCTACTGTAACATAACTTAAAAACAAATCACTCTTGACCCTTGGACACACTGGACTTGGAGGGTAAAATCAGTGTATGACCCATCGTACCACCCCAAGCATACAGTGTTTGAGTTAAAACCCTTTATTTTTCTCCTGTCTTTACCTCCTCACACATCAATACTTTGGAAAGCTTAACTAGCTGTGGTTTTAACCAATGCTGGAACAATATAACTTCAGTAGGATTAGCAATGGATGTTACTTAAAAGTGATAAAGTTGGCATAACAAGGCTCAGTAAACTAGATACTTTCAGTAGACTGAACTATAGATAGAAGTATTTTCAGATTCTGGAATTCCAGTTAAAAGATTGTGTTGACGTGACAAGAGAATTCTTGGTACTGTTATGTGATAAAGTTATGTAAACTAAAGAATATAAGTACAACTGAATTAATATCAGGTTTATGTGACAGTTTGTTTTGATTGCATTACAAAATTACCCAGACAGTTTTTTTTTTTTTTTTTTTTTTTTACAACAGTTGGTGCACACAAGATATAAAATAATACGATCTTGCAGAACACTTCAGGGGCACCTTAGTAATAACTTTGTCGTCTTTCAAACACACTTGAGAAACTACAACAAATTCTTAAAGGCTTTAAACACAACTGATCGGAATCAGTATCAGTATTCCTGTATTGTCCCACAGACAGGGAAATCTGTTTGCCACAGCAAATAACAAAAAAAACAATAACAATAGCAAAAAATAAACAATATAATTAAAAAGGTAAGAAAGATAATAGACTTGTAAATCCCTATGGTCTTAAAAGCATAGACCTGTTATGCCTTTACTATACAGATAATGACTTACTCCTACAAGACAAATAACTGCACAAAATTAGAGTAAATGTTACCTTCCTGGGCTCAATAGATATTGCAATAGGAAATAATGTAATGGTATAACGGGGAAAATAACCACAAGGTTGCCAGTTGAGAATGGATGCCCAAGGCTCCTCTTGTATTTAACTGTGTGAGCACAAAAAAAACTCCCCCATTCAGCCTTTGTTATTCTTTTGTAGTGGACCATGGTGAAAATGTGAATCAGAGCCACATTGTGACAGAAGTTTCATCATTTTATGGCTAGGTGCACACGCTGTAACCAACAATTTTCCCCTCGCAAATGCATGCATCCTCCAGCCAGGCTCTACCACAGGATAACCCCGTCATTCTGACACATCTATTAAGGGCAGAAATGACTAAAAGCAGACACTCGGGTATGTATACTTTAAAAGAGAATCGTATCTTATTTCTTTCTGCTCACTGGCGGCCTTTTGAATTCAATTTTGGCAAAAAAAAAAAAAAAAATCATTGAAGTTTTTGAGCAGGGTGTGTTAAGATGCCTAAATATCACCACTTCCTTGCTTCATTCAGTTTTGGTGGTCCAAGCCAGCAGGCAGTGCCACAGAGTCTCCGGTGTAAGTAACAATCAGGAAGATTGTTTTCACCAAAATTGCACTGCGCCGTTTGAATGTTACAAACTCGCCCACTTCCATGCCCCTCCTTCACAGGCCGACAGCACAAACACCCAACAGGAACTGGGAGGAAAATAACCTGCATGCAGTGGATGAAAATGCCACTTTAGCAGCACAAAAGCCCCAACATTCTCCACGCAGTGTCATAAAAATAGAGCCCTCGGTCCCTCCAGAGATGTTTTGAGACGCGCTCTCAGGATAAATAAAAGTCAGAGCAGGAGACAGTTGGAGGGAAAAAATAGGAGGTAAAGCACCGCTCTTGAAATCATACCTACAGAACCAGGAGAAATGACCAACGTTTGACGACTCTGAGCAAATGTTTGCCTCGTGTTGATCACAGATGCTAAAGCAAAACAAGATGCCATTTTCAAAGGATGTTTTTTTTAAATACATATTGCACTTAAAGGTGCAAAATGAAAGGATTGGCCACCTTGGTTGAGTTTTTTTTGGCTGATGTGCATGGTAACAAAATACAGAGTCATGTCATGTTGTCAGTCAAAGCCATCATAACGTCAAAACTGCGTTTTATTTCTAGACAGAAAAATCTCTGCAACTCAATTGCAATGAAATATTTGTACCGACAGATTTGCTTCCCTTGGGATAAATCTGTAGACTTTAGTCATCAGCTGACACTTTTTCTAGCACTTCCCTGAAGTTCACCCTTTTGGTCTTTTCTATAATATCTTGTCTTCTGCAGACCACAGTTTTGTTGAAACTTAAACCTAACATTACATTTCTTGGTGGTTCAATTTTCAATGTAATGTTATGACATTTCTGTGCTTATTATCCGGTTAGATCTGATAGCGTTAAGTGTTTGGAAAAGCAATGTTTTGGCTTCAAATGTTATTGCGTCTTCAAGTGTTGTTGCCACAAACATTGCTGGAGATGTCCAGACTTCTCGTTAAAATAGTCAGTTTTCGTGCTAGAGACATGACTTGAAATTGTCAAAACATACTAGCCGCTGTGTACTGTAGCTGCCCTTAGCCCGTTAGCTCAGTTTGCCATGCAGCTAGTAGATTGGACTGGGAGCTCGGGGACCAGGCGACTGTTAGTAGGAATCTCTGCAGCACAATACAGAGCCATCATAGTGTCAAAACCCCTATTGATTTACATTCTGTTGATAATTAAAGTTAATGTTTGAATGTAAAATCTTAATAATTTGAACCTTTTTAACAATATGAATTACAAATCACAGCCCTGGAATTCAGTGCAGGACAATGCCTGCGCAGCTCATCTCTTATCCCCTCCTGTCCATACATTCCAGGTTGGACAGCAGTAACATAGGTTCCTGCTCCCTCACCTTCTATTTCAGCCCCAGCTTTGTTGCCAGCATTTCAATCGTGTGTAATCCTTTCACTGGGTCAGTCGCTGCAGGCCACTCAATCACCCCTTCACTCGCCGTGTCCTCCGCGACAAATAGATGTGTTCCTGCCAAGGTCTGCTTAAACAAATGAATGTGTTTTCTACCACCGGGCCAGACCAGTTTTTTTTTTTTTTTGCTGAACCAGGCAAAAACACCTTACTGTTTGTCACTTCAGAGCTCTACTGTATATCTCACACCTCTGGCGATAGGTATTTTTCAGGAAGACAGATTGATACATCAGTTGCCTACTCTCTGCTCACAGCACTACAAATAACGCGCTCCTATCTATACATACCCTGCCTTGCAGTGCACTTGTTTCAGATAACTACACCAACAAGCACTGTTCCCCCGGACTTCCTCAAATCTGTCACCTTTGCTGTTTTATCTCCCTAATATCACACAGACGGAAGACACCTGCTCAACCCTGCAACAAGATCTAGTCACCTCCTACAAGTGAACATGTAGGGCAAATCCCCTGATGGTCCTCTCCAAAGCCTTAAGCCCTGAACCCTCACTGACTTACATGACGTTGGCTCGTAAGTGTTTGAGTGTGAGAGGCTGCATCAGGACAAAATGGTATAAATAGGAATGTTAAAGCACTTTATGACTTTTTTTTTTTTAAATATACAGCCTTAAAATAAATACAGAAAGCTGGAGTCCACATATAGAAACACATTCAGTCTGAAGTTTATAGGTTTATAGAAATATTTCACTGCCTACACTGGTATTTTCACTTATAGTGATGCTATTTTATGGAGAATCTGAAAACGTTCGGTATGCTCACAACTGCTGACTCTGACTATTTCACTCAAGCTCTCTGACAACTATCAACCTGCTTCTGCATGTTTGAAAGAACAATTTCTACCCTTTGCGTACTTGTCTTTCTTGTTTTCGTTAAATGTCCAGTTTGTAAGAAAGTATATTTTTGAGTCTCATTCCCAGCTTGTCAAATACTGATGCTTTGGGTTGGTAGGTTCGGTTGGCCACCAACCCAGAAATCAACATAAATCAGCTATCTTACAAATTGGACCTTTTTGGACCCACAATTAATTATAATGTTTCAGGAATAGCATTAACACGGCGATATAAGATCATACAAAAGATTATATTCATGGGAGGCTTAAGTTTATGATTGGTAGCTACAGTAGGATGCGATCTCCACTGGATATATGGTACATTTTAGAGGCAGTAGAGCAATATTTAATATATATACAATATGAAAATATACTTTTATTGACTTTCTTGCTGGTAGTTTGATGACAAGATAAACACCAGTGAAGCTACAGCCTGCCAGTTAGCTTAGCTTAGCCATTGAGAGTGAATATTTTGTTGGTTCCAGTTCTAAAAATATAAATAAAAATGACCAATGCTGTAGTTTTAATGTTGAGGACAATCTTCTTGTTTCCTCTGTACATCTGTTTGTATTTTAAGAAGAGTCTTATTTATATAGTCTCAATTGAATTTAGTGTTTCAAATAGAAAATCACATTTCATTTTATGTGAATAAGCCACAGAGGTGCAGTGAGAATTATCTCAAAATGAAGATGAAACTGTTTGCAGCACTGTACGTTTTGGTTTCCCACTGCACCCAGATTACCAAAGATTTCTCGAAAAGCTACAAAACATACCATAGTGGCGTTTTATAAATGAGAATGCACCATTGCTTTTTCATTTATCAAATAGACCTTGAAATTGTATTTCCAGTGGGAGAAGCTATTGATAACTTAGAGCCTTTGATTGTGTTTAGGTGGGGAAAAGGAGGAGTCCGGCTTAATGTAGTAAAAACAATCTCCATCATTGTGTCCTCTCAAGCTGTTCCTAAAAGGGCCATCTGTGTTGCAGCACTACAAAGGTGTCACTAGTTGTTTTTTTGTCATAGAGAAGCGGATATTTTTATCTCTGAAATCTGTAAAGGGCTGCAGCTTCACTATGTCCCAAGACAAATGCATTACTAGGTACAGTAGCCTGTGAGGAATTCACACAGCTCTGGCAAGGCGTTTGCTGTTGTTTCTGCCAGGACTTGATGCATGTGTTTGGATTGTACCACAAATAGAAATTACAGGTATGAACACTGTTCAAAGGGGAAATTATGATGGCATAATTGATAAAAGTCCTCAGCAACACTACTAGCATGGCTTAACGGGTGGTAGTGCAAGTCAGCCAGTCCACATTTTATTTTCTGCACTGAAATATCTCAGCAACTATTGACAAGACAGACTTGCTCCCCATGGGAAATATCTATAGGCTTATTTTTAGCGCCTCATTTATTGCTACAGATAAGGTCCTTAGCAACCCAATCGCCAGATTATTTGTATTTCTTTATGTTGCAACTTTAAGTTTTTTTTAATTTTATGTTGTGACCACGCTGTGCTTCAGATCTGGTTAGGTTTAGGCACAAAAAACACTTGGTTAGGGTTACGAAATGATCATATTTTGGTCGCCAACATGGCCGATAATGTCCAAACCTGTCATTAAGAATATTCAGTTTTTGCCACCAAAGACACTGCTGGAAATGATGTGAAAAGTCGTGAGATCTACTTCCTATATCCAGTGCAGAAACGCTTGTGTGTGGTGACAAAATTGAATATCGATGAACACAAAACTGGATTGTTCTAATAACTGATCACACGTTTGAGGCGGCTTCTCCCTTTTTCATTTTTCTTATTTCTGGCAGTCAACACACGGCATCTGCAGCTGCCATCCTGCCACCGCTCCAAAGACAGACACATTAAAAACGGAATCAAAGGCATCATTGTTCGAATGCCCTGACGTAGCGGTGATTGCAGATGAGTGACTGCTCAGGCTGAGTTCCTAATCGTCCCCAGGTTTACAAATTCTTTACCAATTGTTTTATTTAGTCGAAATCAGATGATCCAAAAATGTGACATTAACAGAACAGTGGCAGCAACAACAGATGACGTATATGCAACATAACATGAAATCAAGCACTACAGATATTCATTCTGCTATATAACAGGATCCAGCAATGGTGAATAAGCGTTTTCATATTGACAAGCTAGTATTCTCCTTCTCCTTTTAAAGCTCCGTGTCCACTTCAGTTGTCACATTGTAATGGAAACCTCTTAACATCAGCAGCACAGGGCAGGTGATAAATTGAGGTGTCAAAGGGCCCAGCATTACCAGGTCTAGGTGAGTGTTTTGTTGATGCCTCGCAGCTTAAAGTAAAGAAGTCATCGTATTAATAAATGACTTGTTCCACCCTTCTTTTTTTTTTTACTGGCAGTAATCTGTCTGGCTCTTGGCGTCTTCCTCTCCATCCGATAATGAGGTGCCTCCAACCTCGCCCAGGGGCTTTTTTGTAGCTGCTCTGCCAAATTTGCACTTCTGAACAACTTTTAATTATACTCTCTGGTATGAGAAAATACATGAGTGATTGCCTAACAGCATTGGCAGGACGAGTGCCAGTTAAAGATAATAGCCGTGTGCTTTGGTCCATTTTTCTTCATTTGTTTCTTGAATTTACGTTTAAAGATTTAATGTTTTCATTCCTTAACAGCACTTCATAAATGATTACTGTGATTTTACAGTTAATTACAGGCTAACAATTGCAGTAAATTCAGAGTAGTATAGTGTAATTATTTAACAGTATTATAGATGAAAATCACAATAATATATTGTGATTCTACAGTAACCCAGACATCGTTTTACGGTGAAGATACAGTCATGTATTAATATTACAGACTAGAAGGCTAACAACATGCTAACAGGCCTACAAGTGGTCCAGCAAGGTACAAAAGCTAATGGGCTAGCATGAAACAAGCAATATGGTCAGGTTAACGTGGAAACAGTACATTGCTTTAATATTATATTCACTGTATATTCACAGTAATATACTGTAATTTTTTACCAAATATGTTACAGCAATGTACTGTTTTCATGTTGACCCCACCAAATTGCTTGTTAGCATGTTGTTATCCTTTTAGCATGTTGAGGATAGGTTTGTGTACCATGTTGTATAACCACAATATTTTAATGTAGCCACATAACAGTATTTCCTTGTAAATTAACATT
The DNA here is from genome assembly GCA_900302685.1 of Spondyliosoma cantharus. Lineage (NCBI taxonomy): Eukaryota > Metazoa > Chordata > Actinopteri > Spariformes > Sparidae > Spondyliosoma > Spondyliosoma cantharus. Next base: position 67,213 of record OMLP01032108.1, on the reverse strand, counting down.
TTTACTTTGTTGCGGTTGCTTCAGAATGCCCCTTATATTCACATTAACAGAAGCTCACCGGAATTTTCAGAATAATTACCCATCAGGCCTTGCAAAAGCCCAATTACAGTAGTTGACTGTGAGAATTGAATGTGAAAACCTCACAGTTATCAATGAGTGGATATCTAGGTGTATTTCCTCTGTTCTAGCTCTCATTTCCAGTGTTTTAACTGGTTATTACCCAAACATTAGCGGAGTCAATGATAAATAGCTTATCAATAGATCAGGAATGACTGATGATGGTCATTAAAGCTTCACGACAAGGCTTTGTCAGTGAGATTTCTCATATTGATTGTACAGAGGTCACTGAATATTAATTATGCCAAAGAAAATCTGACGGCTAAATTATAGCTCAGAGCGTAATAAAATGTGAATTATAAGTATGTCAGCGAGACTAAATGTGGCGTCGAAACTTGGAGAACACCCAGTGTCAAGACTCGGAGTACTGTATATAGAAATTAATGATGTGGATAACCTTTAATGTCCATGAATATATTGCATGGCAGAATAGGTTTCATATGCCTTTTAATTATGTCTTCCCTCAACCTACACCTGAAAGTGACTGTCTCTGAGCCGTCATGTACAAGTCAGCAGCTGCTTTTCAGTCACATGTTCTCTGCTGTTGAGCGCGCTGCCCATATGGCGTGTTATAGACTTTTGAGCGTGAACACTGCCTTCATAAACCCCAAGGATCATAAAACTTAAGATTCCCCTAAAAGTGCGGCTGTGATTTAATTAAGACGAAAAGCCGCAGTCCGTTTCAGTACAAAGAACATTGCTGCTGACTCCAGCCCTTCCAGACGGTTTTACCACACTCGCACTACATTGCTGTTTGTTGTTAAAGTCTGTAATTGTTTTTAACATTCAGGCAGTGGTAGGCAGAGTGGGTGTTGGTGAGCAACAGGAGCAAGAGCAGGGCACTAGACTTTCGGAGCCGCTTGAGTCACAACTCCGTGTTTTTCACCTAATTTTGCAGTTTGCTGGCGAGAAAACACTTGCACAAATTAGCATACCATTACCACTATGGACTGCATTATATATCGTGCCAATTGTCTCTGTTTATTGGCGGCTGATGATAAAACTGTGTCATCTGAAACAACTTAGCCGCCTGGGTGTCATTATGCTCTGAATAATGAAAAACAAAGGCAATATACTGATTTAAATTTGATCATTTATCAATGAGGGCCTGTTCATAGGAGCTTCAGGAGCTATACAGCAACAACAAAGTAGCAAAGTGATTATGTGTTTTTTTTATACAGGAGCTACAATGTCTTTTTTATTTCTGCAATGATTTAATTAATTGCATGACACTAATTCACTGTTATATAATCGACAATGGAGATGTGAAAACCGCTTGTAAAGCCTGCACTGGCATGTTTTATTCTCATTGATTCATTTAATGGGGCTCTATGTAGCATTTTGTACCACTTTACATATCTTAATAGATTTTTTGTTACCAGACATGGATGTGTCCATGATTATACGTGGCATGGGCTATGTACAATACTGACATTTGTACAAAATGTGTCATATCATCACGTTCACATTACATGTTATTTAGCTGACTTTAGCTGTGGTTATTTAGCTGTGGAGGGGACAGTTGTGGAGTTACATGCGACAAGCCTACCATGCAGGTGACCGAAGTTCCAGTCTGCGTTTGTAGCCTTTGTAAGCATGACACCACTGGATGTTTTAAGGAGACCAGGAGACATGTTAGTAGTGTTTGCGGTGACCCAAAAAAGATATTTTTCACGGGAAGTCGGACATCTCCAGCCATGTTTGTAGGGATACAACGCAATTTTTAAAGAGACCAGGGGATATTTCTAGCCATATTTTTGGTGACCTTAACCGGACGTTTTTCACGGGAAGTTTGCCCCCTCTTGCAATGTTTGTGGTGACAGAAACAGGGTATTTTGAAGGAGACCTCAGGACATTTCTAGTCGTGTTAGTTGCGACAAAAGGAGGTATTTTAAGCCAAACCCTGATGTTTTCCTAACCATAGCCAAGTCATTTTCGTGCCTAAACCTAACCAGACCATAAGCACAGTGTTTGTAACAAAAGACAATTGAACCTAAACAAACATGAAGCTGCAACATTATAAAATGTACAGTTTGAATGTATCTGTGGTTTTACAGAAATGTACTTAGCTAGCATTTATTCTGGCGATTGGATTGAAAATAAGACCTTCCCTGTCTCTCAGTTGTCTATACAAGCCTGTGGATGATTTGTCTGAGTTGTTTAACACTGCTGCACTGTGGATTTCTGCAAAGGATTTGACCAAAGGATTTGACTTTACGCATGTTCTGGAGTGCCAAGTCATGGCGGCATCCATTCCTAAAGAAGCCCCAAAAGTCCTATGAGGTGTTATTTTTTGCAGACACACTGTCTTGAAAATCTATTTGTTTTTACTTTAGAAAAGTTGCCATCTGGGCTGCCTTAAAATTTTAAGATGATTCATGAGGTTATGTTGAGTTCATGTTTTGGTTTACCTTTTTCCGCCGCAACAGACTGACTTAAAAGTTAAAAATATCCCCTGCTTTCAACACCTCTAACAGCGGTCTCTCGCTTGGCAAATGTCTGGCTCTCACGCCATCCCCATCCCCTCCTCCTCCAGACATTAAAGTCAGCTCATTTACATGTAATGTGAATGTGAAAATGACAAATATTGAAGAATGCTGGGCTGTTTTCTGAATTAAGCCCTTATTTAAAGACAAAACAGCCCCGGAGTTTTCTCCACAACAGAACTGCTGGGAGGGGTCAGTCTGCCTGGAAGAGCTACTGTAGCCCATCCAAGACGCTTTCATTATCCAGAAGAATTAATGGAGCGTTTTAATGTCAAATGCTACGGGCTGAATGTTGTTTCACAGTCCTTTTCAGCCTGCTAAGAACCAAGCTTTCAGGGAGAAAACACTGTAGCTTTTTAAAAAAAATAATAACCTGGATGACTTAAAAACCCTCATCGACAATTAAATGTGAGATTATTGAATTTTATACACAGAGAGTTTTAATCTGAACACACACACACACACACACACACACACTTTCCTCTTATCGGACTCAGTATGCAGAACTGTAACCAACAGTGGGACGCATCCTGCCTTCTCGGAGATCAAACAGGATGCTTCCATTCCTCTATTCTTGCCTTCTGTCAGAAGGGCAGAGCCTGCCTCGACGCCTCTTTATCTCCCCCCGCAGCCACCCAGACAAGGCGATGGGCTGTGTCTGTTGACAAATGCTTCACTTGTTACAGATAACAGATACATGTAAACGGGAAATAGCCAGTGGGCCAGCCATACAAATGTTAAAAAACTCGAGATCATAGCCTTATCCAGTCAACAAGGAACCAAACATTTCTTGTAACAGGCTGTGTTACAGAATATTTCCCAATAAAATTGCCAATGCAACGATCCTAGGTCGTCTTCAGAAATACTGAATGACACAACTCGAGTCATTTAAAAAGCAAAAAATGCCAAAGTTTGCCAGTTCCAACGACGACTGAAAGTTGAAGATCTTGCTTTGGACATTTGTCATTATCGTCAGTCCATCTGTTATCTTCAACCACTCATCCTTTGAGGGGGTCACAGAGTGCTGGTGGCGTACATCCTGGACAGGTCGCTCTTTTATCACAGGGCTGACACTTGGGAGACAACCATTCAGGCTCACATTCCCACCTACTGGCAATTTAGCGCTGCCAATCAACCTAGACTGCATGCCTTTTGACAGTGGAAGTGAACAGCAGCACAGTTGCCAGGATAAGATGTTGTTAGTTAACTTTTCTGCAAACCACTGATACTTTCACATTTGCATATATCATAGCCTACACACCATATTGACATTTCAACGAAATATCTCATGTCACTTTCTTGTTTCATGTTAATGACTTGACTTTCATATCTGGAGGTGAAGGGGATGATGGTGGAGTTACAGGCAAGGAGGCTAGCAAGCCAGTGACCAAAGTTTGAGACTGTGTTTTAACATTTGCAAGCATGGAGCAACTAGATATTTTTGGCAAGGGAACATTTCAATACTAGTAGGTGTTATTACCACTGAATATTTTTAAGGAGACCTGAAATTTCTAGCCGTGCATGACAGCAAGAACTGGATAATTTTGGCAGGAAGATGCAACATTTCCGTGGTGACGGAAATGTTGCACGACCCTAATCAAGTTGGTTTTGTGCCTGTTTTTGAGCAGAAGCACAGCTTTGTCACAGCATCAAATTGAAAATTGATCCCAAAGAAAGGTAAAGCTGAACATGTAAAGTTTAAACATATCCTTAGTTTACAGAAATGTCCATTGCCAACATTTATTCTGGCAGCTGGTTGGAATCAGACCACTTGGTCATGAAAGAAAGGCAGAGCCGACTGCCCCTTATCATTCTCTTCAGACATTTTAAAGAGGAGACTATTCAGTAATTCATTTAAAAAATTGTTGTCAATCTAACAGTTCATTAATATCATACCCAGATGGTGTTGGGAAAAACTTTCCTCACATAAATGTCTATTTATTGTCAAAAATGCATTTTTTTAGTCGATATATTGGGAGCTGTACTTGAACTGCTGGTTTCCTTTGGACCCCATCACGACTCATTTAAACTTCATGGGTCTTTGGCGGTCTCAAGTTGGCAATCTGATCTCAAAGAAACTCTAAATGCATCTGAGAAATATTCAATACGGACTGAATCTTCTGCTTAAAATCAGCTCTGGAGGTGGTCTGATGGCAGATGTTAAAATGTATAAATGCACCCATTTCTCCAAGATGCATACCTAATCTTTACTCCCCCCCAAGTTTTAACTACGTCAGTAAGCAGTCTGGGAAAATAGCCTGTAGAGAGCCTGCACCATCTGTTCCCTGTGATAGCTGCAGCTGAAGTTATACTGAAATCTCACTTTTTTTCACCATCCCAAGCAACACGGATAACAGGAAAAGTGGCTCCAGCGGTTTCAGCACATAACATCATACAGAAGGTAAACATCGCTGTTACAGCATTTATCTGATCTGTGATCAGTTTGACCACTGGATGGTCTGTGTGGGTGAGAGAACATTAATCAGGGTGAGGGAGTAGCAGGAATGACAGGAACATTTTCCTAAAAGTTTGTGTTTGCTAGTTTAAAGGATGATTCTACCAATTTTACATATTAAAGTGTGTTTACTGGTCTTGGCAAGTGTGACAGCATATGTGGAAAAAAGTAGTATAAAGCCTCTTGTGGGTCCGGAGGAAGCTGCATGTAATCTGATAAATTGCCTCCAGTGATTCCACGCATTCTTTTTCCTTTTCAAACATGGCGTCTGCATTGCCCACGATGCAATTTAGCCAATGAGTGACATCACCGGAGGCAGTTTATGAGATTAGATGCAGCTTCCCCTGGAGTCAAAAAAGGCTTTAGACTGCAGTTTTTCGCATATCCTGTAGTTCTACACAAGACCTGTAAATGTCAGTCTTTAATGTGGAGAATTGGTGGGGTTACCCTTTAACTGTTAGTGTTGTAACCAAACTGCTGAACAGCTTAGTGTTACTCCACAATGTTTGACAATAATCTTGGAAACTGTCAAGGCATACATGTTGCTAAATGATTGAAGTGTATTAAATTACATCTGGATTTTAATCTATAAAATTTGCTGCAGCGGTCCTCATTTTACTACTAAATGCATGTGTAACTGTATCTCTTACATTAAAGTGTTAAATATGTTTGGCTTTGCTGCTCTATTACGTCTCCATTCACCTCTGAAGTGGGTTTTTATTAAGCTGTCATCATGTGTCTTCGTACCAGGATTATTTCCAGGATTTCAATAATAGGAGTGCAATGTAAATAAGCTCTTCTGTATTCCTAAAGAAAATCCCTTTCAGTTGCCTTCACAAGCCAGACAGATATGTTGCTTTGTGTCTTGGTCACTAGGCAATAGTGTAGTAATGCATTATAGAAAAGGTGGCGGCTTCATTGTCTGCCATTCATTGTTGCATGAGATGAGAGACAGCAGTGGCATGATGATGGCATCGCTACAGTAAAATGCTTCAGAGCTCATTGTGTTGCTGATGGAGATTGTGATTGTTGGTACAATGCCGGCAGAAGAATAATGGCACCCGAGCACATTAACCTTCATTAGTGGGTTGCCAGGGCTGGTTGGTTTAAATGGAGTAATTACTGGTGACACAGTTGATGATTAATGATAATGAATGGTTCTGATGTGTGGCATCTGTCATATACGTCTGAAGATCTGAGCAACCTTCCTTCTCTGGCTCTGAGTTGACATTTGGTCGGCTAACGATGTGTGCACCTGTTTGAATTTTCAACCGTGTCCCCTTGAAATGACACTTACTAATACTGTTGATCTAAAACCGCAAACATGCTTTGAAAGAAATGCAATGCCACAAAATGTACATACACAAGGGAGCTAAACAAGGGTTGTTGCCTTCGTTTAGTACAAAGCAGATATGATCAATATATATATATCATGACAACCAGATCAAATGACTGAGTGTGATATGAAAGGTGTTGCTTGCTTGAACCCACAGAGAATAATTGCTGCCTTCTAATGGAGCTCATGAGCTCGTGGTTCAGACGCGGGAAGTCGTGTACACTGTATGTTTGGTATTCAAGTGATTCAGTCGTGAAAACACTGCCGCTAGGTCCTCGTTAACAAACAAGCAAGCAAGCAGTTTACTTTCTGCAGGAAATGTAAAGGCATAATGACATAGGGAAACGACGAGGCCTTTGGGAATATCAACATTTTCCTCAGGCATATTATAAAATTACAAATCTATAAGACTAAAATGACATTGCCATTGCTGAAATTTGTGTAAATTTATTCTAATATGCCGATCCCAGTCCAGCCCAAAGTAAATTCAAGGCTGCTGTCTCACCATTTGAAGCATATGGTTTTGGGCTCTTTTGAAAGGAAACAGTCAGAAGCTCTGAAGGTGCTTCTGTCATTGATCTTTAGGAGTTTGAACACAGTGAATCATTAATTTATTTTCCTCCCCTGATTTTTTAAATGTAAAATAAGCCTGCAGATAGCCTGTAACTGCCCCTATTAGCTGGAAAACACAATATGTCCATATCATCTCAAATTTGATAACAATGTCATTGAAAATGGACACTAACACATGTTTTTCTGAGGTAATATCCAGGCACTTGGCAAACAAATTGCTTTTTTTTTTACCTCCAAATACCCCTGCCCCTGAGTACCAGGAGTGTTAATCTCATTTAAATTCTTCATTTCCTTACTTATGCCAGCTTTGTGCATAGTCAAAAACAAGCGCTTGCAAAAAAATGTCGCATAGTTTCCAAACTTAGCTCACAATCCACGGGTAATTATTGTCTGTGGATCCCGTATTTTTGAAATATCAATACATGTCACAGCGTTTTAACCTCTTTTAGCTCAGTGTTTTGGTTTCAGGGCACTCTCACAGCTCTCAAAGTGAAAGTTTCAGCAGAAGTAGGCAGTTATTTTTGGTGGAAAAGCTTTTTCAACCCACGGTACACTGCCTTCCCTGCACCAAACAGCTGACAGACAAGAGATACTAGCTACTATAGCTAGTGAGCATAGAGGATGTATAAATAGCAGCTGCTTGTTTACTTTTTTGTTGGCTGAATCTAAAGACATCTATGACTTACAAACTGAACTGTCTCACCGTTTTGGTCACAAATTCTCACCTGACCACCTTCCTAAGACTTAGTAGTATATAAAAGTAATATCTCTGTGAATCTGATGAAATACAGTGAGAAAATCCAGGAGTTTTTTTTTGTTTTGTTGTGTTTTCCCGCAATCCTGCTGTCTCTGGAGATTTTTTATTATTTCTTTTATCTCCCTCCTCATTCTCAACCCAGGAAAAAGGAATGATGTACATTTGAAATTCTGCTCTCACTGCAAAGAGAATGGAGTTAATGCCACATCGTATTCAGATATGCAAGCAAAATGCTCGTGAATGCATTTCCCCCCGTGATGCAACAGCGATGAAACATCGGCGGTCGTGACAGTGGTGGGTGGTTGACAGTTATGTCCACATTGACGTATGGTGCCATTAAGAACAAAAGCTGCACTCTGCCAGAAGAGACATGACAACACTATCGCCACAGATCTGATGGGAGCACACATCTTTCCAGTGTCATCTCTGACCTCTATATCTCTTAGCTCAAGATAGATGCATTTTCATGCCTGGCTTCAGGCTCTAATAGTCCATTGATTCATTCGCAATATGGCCCAGAGTCAGCCGGGTCCCTGATTATTTATTTTCCTCCAGAAAACACTCTGTCCTCTCTCTCTCATCTGTCTTATTAAAATGTAATGGCAAACAAAACCCCAGTCTCTCTCTATCTGATGGTGAGGAGAAAAACAATTTTAAGGGATTCGCGACGGTTTATAACCCGTGGCTCCAGGAGGAGAGAACACTCAGAGGTCTTAGATGAGATAGACCTCCAAATCAATCACTGCCGCCAGAGGCTTCCTCACATTGATGCCGGCGCTGATTGACAGACCTCAAATCTCCTCAGCGACTGTCAAATAGAGCCATCCTTGACCACCTGCTTAGCCGGTTCAGACGTCATGTCCCTCTGAGGTGAGGTTAGCGTGGAATTTAAGGTTGTCTACAATGCAAATGCGGAGAGAAGGAAGAAGATGGCTTTATAATGGCATGTAAGATATAATTTGCCAAGCTTTAATTGTGGCATGGACGAACTTCTGTGGAGTATGCGACCACTCAAACCCACTTTTTAAATCTATGTCAGAGAAAACATACAGCAGCAGCTTCTGGATCCGTCATATGGAACCATTCAAGTATTCTACCAAGGTCATTTTGGGCTTTTTCCTGGAATGTTACTTGTATATGTTCGACGACTGGCATGCGATCTGAAATTCTTACATGTAAAATGGTTTTTCCAACCTCTGCTTACTTGTGCAGCTGGCAGGGCAGTTTGGCCTCTTTACATTCTAGAGGGGGGAGATAGCTGACCGCATTGTTTGAGGGCACGCCCTGGCGGTCCTGAAATGACAAGATGAAGGAAAACCTGTGTCCCTAATGCCCATCTATCTGTGCGGGGCGCTCACTGGAGGGTGGAATAGTTAACTTAATTGAAACCTTTAATTTTGCAGACAGGAAAAGTTAGAATGGATCTGGCAGCATTGACTTGAAAGTCTGCCCTTTATAGAGACTCAGGAGAGATGTAGCGAGGAGGAGAAGGATCTGATCATTCGGCTTCAGAGTCACTGGCTGCTGGAGAGGGAAAGCGGTGTAAATATTCGGAATGATTAAGGCAGGAAAATGAGGTCATTTTTCAATAAAACACTTAATTAATCAAGTGTTTGTCGACGTTTGGCCCCTTTTTTATGAATGTCTTTGAAGGCTTAAATGCATCAGTGCTTTGCAGAACATTCCCACATACCTCTTAAAGACTCGTTACTGATTAAACACAGATTGAGCTCCATATTGAAATCAAATTACCTCTTAATGTTTAAGAACATAGCATTGATAACTAGAATGGCGTTCTGTAGAGCACATACCTCTGCCAAGACCCAACAGTCCACATTAATTCAATCAACCTAACAAAACCTTAAAAAGAGCTGGATTTGTATTTGTACTCACTTATAGATAGCGGCCACCTATATACGCCAGAGTGGTTTAATTAAAATCCATGCATAATTCCCAGCGAAATGAAAAACATTTCCAATTAAATGCCCTCATCGTTAAGGAACATGAGAAAAATAACTCCTGGATATGTCAAATTATCTGGATCTGCACTAAAACTTAACTGGGTCTATTCTGGGCCGAATCCCATCCTCCATCCAAGTTTATTGGATATCCTGCTGACAAACCAACCAACAAACAGAAATGGCAAAAACCTAATCTCCTCGGTTAAGAAATAATAAATAAATAGTAGTCATTTATGGATAGGACATTTGTGTTCCCTCACTTGCTGTTGGTTTGTTGCCTTTTTAATGACCTGTATTCTCAAAATCATTTTGACTTTTCTTCTGGGAACCATGGATGTCTTCATCTCTGCAACAGTTTTTTTTTGATATTTCAGTCTGGAGAAAATTCATGTACTGTCTGTGAGGCTGGTATCGCCACACATGCTGCTAATGAGGCTAAAAACAAGTAGTTTTCTAGTGTAATATGATGCTCGATCTCTATCAACACAAGTATGTTGCAACCGTATTCTAAGTAATTGCAGATCCAACATCAAGTTTGTTTTAAAGAGAACTTAATCTTAACCTGCATCAGAATTGAGAAATCCTGAGTACTTCATACAACCCAGGCTGTGTGGCCATTTTTGAACAAAAGCTTTTTCTTTCAAACAGCAGATTTGTTTTCCTAATCTAGAATTCGATGTGGAGCGTCATGCCAGAAATGACATCCACATGAAATAATTCCAGCCTACACGCCATCACAGTAATAAACAGAAATAGATTAGACAATTTCTACAAAGAAACATCTGATGTTTTGAAATGCAGATGGTTGTTATTGGCAACGTATTAATGGATACTGCAGAAAAGCCTTTTGGAGGGAGGTTTTGTTCTCTTCCAAGAGCTGGTTAGGTTTATTTTATACATAATTGTTCAACAAGCCAAAGGAAAGGATCTTTTTTGCATTCAGTCGTGTTTAGTATTTTATTTAAAATTGAATTGTTTATGCAGAACAATCCAGTATAGACCCTATAGGACACTTCACTGTCCACATAAGCACCTATCTGTTTGGTATAATTTGCTGATAATCATCACTTAGTGATAACCCTGTCATATCAACCTGACATCGTGTGTTATTGGATGATTATTTGCTGTCCACACAAAGGACGGGGCCAAGGACTAAACATATTCCAACAGGCTGTTCATGGAGGGGTTTGTTGTTAACACCTCTGTGAGAAAAGGGTTAATTGCCGCCCTTGTGATCCAGTCAGAGATAGTTAAGTTGGCCAAACACGCCCACAGCAGAATCCTCCCCGAGGCTAGGTCTGAATTAAAAAGGAGAAAAACAACAACATACAGCTGTGGATGAGACAGGATAACTTGTTTATTGGACTTGTTTCATGCAGACACACATGCAGTAAGACTAGACCATGCATATAAACAGCCCTGAGCTACAAACATTATATTTATATTTATAGTATACTGAATGATGTGAGGTGTCCACTGAAGAGTCTATAACTAACCTCTCTAGGGAATAAAGTTAATAAATCCTTACATCTGCTTACGACTACACTAGAACATGTTATAAACCATTTATGACTGTATACTAAATATTACTGACATGATTATAGACAAATCTATTTTTTTAATTGGTCATTAAGACTATTTCATTAATCGGCTGGCGTTGAGCAACAAAATGCAACTACAGATCCCTCAACATCGCTGTAACAATAATAATAATTCATCACAAAAAATAAGTAAATTACAATTATTATGATTATGGTATTAGGTTTTTGTCCAAAGGTAAAGTTTGTCACTACTGGTGGAGCTGCTTAGAATGGCACATGCTCTTTCCAATTTCTTGCTGTTAAAAGTAACGTTAAATGAAAAGTAAAGGCTGAAGAAGAAAATTGTTCACTTCTTTTAGACAGCTGGAATTCAAATGATACTGTCGGGAGACTCCACTGCAGTCATTTTGACTAGCCTACTTCTGGTACTTCCCCAAGTAAAGACGTTATTATACTTAAATAATGACCTTTTAGCCAGTTGAGGTTAGACAAATGGACAGAAACATCAGGGAAACGCTACACTATATTCAGGGACCAAATACATTGTTTGTAACAACACTTGTGACACCGGCTGGGTGAACATCAGTGTTCTATGATGGTAATGTTTTGGTTGAGTTGAGCCACAGAACTACTCCCTAGACAGACTTTGTCGCTCTTTAATGTCTCCTGACTTCCTCCTATATGCGCCCATCATAATTACTGTGGCAATTACAGGGCCTTGTCACTTTAACGTAAACACAAGTCGTTTTGGGAAATTTTTTCATCCTGCTTGGGAGGACAGACTCGAAACAGTGAAGCACCACCCTGCAAGTAAATGTACTGGAGTTCTATGGTATCCAAGTTAGTAAAGTATGGGTTTATGAGCAGAAATTATACAGAGAATGTATGTATACTATTCTCGGCATACCACAGTCTCCAGTTACAGGCCTTAACGTATATCACAGAAACTATAAACTGGCACCCAATTTGCCCAAAGTTCTATTAGTTCAACATGAGAACAAAACAAAACAAACCAAAAAAAAAATCAAGAAATATGAAATTACCTGCAGTCTAAAGCTGAAAGTAGCTTTAGGTTTTTGTTATCGGTCTGGCTGCCAGCGGCTAGAATTACTGCTCTCCCTCTGAGGCTTGCTGCCTGAGGCAAATTAGGTCCCCAGGACAGTGTAATGGAACACAATAGACACAACACATCCATCAATGTAAGCACCTACTCCATAACCAAATTGAAACGGTGCAGCCACAGTCGGAGACACCTGTTGCTAAGGCCACTGCCGTGCCTTGCAGAGAGCTTTGTGAACTCTCAGTCCCTCATAATCAAAGTGAAAGTACCAACAGGAAGAAGCACCTTCACCCGAGGCTTACTGGGACACCCAGTTTTCCAGCGGATGCCTCACTGCCTGTGGCAATTTCTCTGTCCCAATCGATTCCTTAAACTCTCATGTGGCCGACAACAGGGGTAAAAATGTCCTCAGGCTTTTCAGAGTATGTGTTTGCAAATTTAGAAAGGAGGTTCTAACACTGCGGATAATTTATTACGTGCAGTAAAATAAAAAAAAAGAGGCCAGTAATTTTAAAGGACAATGAAGTTGGCCATTTATCAACACACACACCTGACTGCTCTGGCAGACGCTCCATTAATGTTAGCCCGAAGCTTAGTCCCGTCAAGGATTTTGTTGGATATTAAGCCTTAAAATTGTTTAGGGTTTGGAATCCTGCTGAGGGTTATAATTATGAAGGCATCATCTCCACGGGAGGTAAATGGGAAGCAACTGAAGGTTAAATGTGTTTCCACATGGCTGTGCTTCAGCTAAAAGGTAGGGATCAAGGCTAAAAATAACCCCAATAATGTGGACTATTAAAGATTAACTTATTCAGCATTCTCAAATCCTAATCACTTCCCGATGAGGCTGAGGGAATGGCATCGCACCAACAAGGCACTCGGGTCCTTTCAAATGGAAATCCAGGGTTCCTTTCTCTTGGGATCATGTCTCCCTCAGCACCTCTGTTTCGCATTATCCAAAGCTTATTCGTGGTGGAGGGATTTAGGCGGTCCCCTCCAATGAAAGGGCACCGCTAAATGACATCATGCGTAAAACATTATCTAAAGCACTGAGCTCTGCACATCCCTAATATAAACAATCTGGATGGAATTAAAACCTACCAAATTGTTATCGGTCGCGACAAAAGCCAGGTTGTTCTTGGAGTTTGCATTCATTAAAATGTTTCACATCAAGGAACTTACTTACTGTCGCTGATATCGAATCCATCCCCTGACAAATGAAAGCTTTTGCTTGCAGAACGCGTTCGTTTGCAGCGGTGGATTACAACTTTGGACGGCTGAACGCTAAATGACACACAGGGAGAAAATGTATGAAAACACCAAATATTTTCCCCTCATTTACATTGTTGTGGAGACCCACGTGGTAGTCAGGGGACATAAAGCCAGAGGCAAAGCCAACACTAAGAGAAAAACGAGTGTGGAATTAAGTGAAGTGGTTTTTAGTCATGTCGGCCATAATCGCAAATTTGCTTTGAAAAGGCTTTTTGATTTCTGCAGCATGAATCTTCTGTCTTCAGATCTTCAGCTAAGGAAAACCGTGAGTGTGGTTGGAACGAGATTAGGCTGCAACAACATAATTGTGGTGATTATATGTCCAAACACCACTGAACACTTAGAGATATGTGGCTTTAGTTGTCAATCTTTAAACGCAGGAAGAAAACTCGACCAATGGAGACGTTGTAAACTATCAGCCTTTGAAGCCCGATTAAAAACAGGCAGACTATAACCTAATTAGACTTCGAGCAGAAACTGACTAACATACCGAAGGCATCAGTCATGTTTCTGGGAAGTCTAATAGCTCTGGTTTGGTTTGATTTGGTTTGGTTTGGTGTCTGGATCTATTTTGTTGGATAATGGACTCTCTTTACTGGCAAAGCCAGATGGGAAATATTGTTCCAAAGGTTTAAAATCACAGTGTTTTGGGGGGAATTATCATACCAGAGTCGCAGATTTCCAGAACCTATAAATCAACCCACATAGTTTTCTTTCTTTTTTTTTAATCAAGCTAATATTGCCATGATGAGTGTAAGGGATTGTCCATAAGTCCATCAGTCTGCCAAGTTTTGTTATAGCCTACTGATACAAATTGAATGACAAGACCTTTTCATATTCTGCATGAAAACAGCAAGGCTATAAGCTCATTCAGTAAATAACTGGAGTTAAATGGTGCATTATGAAAGACTCAGAATAAACACAGCATTCCTTATTGAATAAGAAATAAAATGAAGAGAGACGGTGAAGAGTAATGCCAGCTAGCCTACTAATTTAAGTGTCGCAAAATAGTCAAACGACTTTTAGCATTATTGACTGTACATCGTACACAGTGCAAAATTATTCTGAAGATATAATTATAGTACCTCCGGCAAATATGTATTCACTAAATTGTGCTGAGTAGATAAACCGAACAGTAAAGAATGGCTCATAGAGCTGTAGACTGGGTGTGTTGACTCACAGTGGGATCGGCGGCACAAGCAACTCATCGGTATTACAGGGAAGCATCTGTTTCACTGTTAACACAACAGATATTGTAAAACCAGTCAAATCATGTCTTATACGGAAAGGTGGACAATTCCCTGCACACATGTCTAAATGGAGCCACTCCCCTTTTCATCTAACATGAATATAGTTTGTCGGGGGGCAATATTAGATGTGAATTAAGTTCCCAATTCCTTTTTCTGAATGTAATGGGATTGCTTTACTAATTTTTGCTATCTTGTAAAACTCATGTAACATTATCAACACCAAGTGAACACTGACTCCTAGATCTGACTGTGATATTCTTATCTTTCTGTGCAGCAGATTTAAAATAATGAGTTTCTACACTTTTCAACACATTCGATTTCTTCTGCCATCCCTAAATGTGCTTCGTAAAAACTCTCTCTCTCTGTCCTCACAATGGAAGTCAAGTCCTCTCCTATAACCGACATTTCACACCCACATGCAGCGCTGTACATACTGTATCGCCAACGTAATCAACCATGAATAAATAATTTATTAAATACATCTAGCTTGGAAGCATGAACATGGAGTAATGCTAAAATAAGATGCTGCATAACACGACACCATCGCTGGGGAAACAGGAAATGTGACCCTGTATTTTCTTGCAACACCTGGTAGGTAATTACCGATGTATTTGAGTAAGTCTGCACCCAGTATGTTCATAGAACCAGTGTGTGTTCAAACAATACAGACCGGCTCCGAGCAAACAAACCTGCTGCATGGAGCACATTTTTAAAAGAACTGGATGTTACCTTGTAGTAATGACGATATAGCGAACGCAGGCCTAATGTTTGTTATATTGCATGAATTTATATACATATATACATATACCAAAATAGTATGACTTCATGAATACTAATAATGCATGTCGAGGCTGTAGTGTTAGAGAGAT
>OMLP01032108.1:22811-49153 GCA_900302685.1 Spondyliosoma cantharus | reverse complement strand
CACCACCACCGGAGAGCCCCGGCAACATCAGTGGAAGACAACCAGAGCCACACTGAGCCATGCAAATGAAATCATTGTCTCCAGCTCCTTTAGTCACAAAAGAAATTGTATTCAGACCCACTGGGACAATTTAGACTGAGATAACCAAAATTACTTTCCAGTGATGGTAAGCAGACATGGGAGAGGCTCATCTTTGAGAGAATGAACGAGTGGATTCTCATTTGGTTTTAGTTATGTGATTCAAATTTTAATTGCTACCACACAGGATTAAATCAGTTGTTTAACAATTTGAGAAACTTGTAAAAAGTGCAGCCAGCATATTTTATTCGTCTTCCTTCATTTACTGAAAATAAACCTGAGGGTTGTTTGATTTTGGAAATGCACATATTCTTCTTTGTTGTTGAGAATTAGATGATAAGATCAAACATGAAGTTAGATCCAGAGTTCGCTTATCTTAGCATAAAGACTGGAATCGAGGGAAAACAGCTAACCTAGCTCAATCTCAAAGGTAGCAAAATCAACCTACCAACACCTGGAAAGCTTACTAATTCATTTGTTAACTCTTGCTTGCTGGGGTTTCATAAAATGTCAAACTATTGCTTTAAAAGTCCAGTGTGTAGGGTTAAGATCTGAAATGGATTATAATATTGATATTTCTGTTTTAATTGGTGTATATTGACCTGAAACTAAGAGTCATTGTGTTTCTGTTACCTACAGCAGGAGCTGCACAGTCGCCCGGACATATTAGGTCAGCAGTAACATTTCTGCAACCACAGATACATCCAAGCCTGACATTTGTACCAAACGTGGCACATCACTATTAGCTGACTTTCACATCAGGAGCTGGAGGCGATGGTGGCGGCGTTATTACAAGCCACAAGGCTGCCAAGTGTGCGACCACAATTCAACTCGGCTTACTAGCTAATGGCAGCTGGTGATATGCTGCCCCCTTTCTCTTTGGAGTCTAAAGTTTGACATGTAGCCAATTCTGACAAGCTTTAACTTACCTGTGTTTTTGCAGAAACGTGCTTTGTTAACATTTAGGGTGAGGTGAGGGATATTCATTTGATTTGCAGTCTGCAGTGTCGCCTGTAGGTGCCACTAAATTCTACGTACTGAACCTTTAGTGAAAATGGGTTGCACTTTTCATGATGTCTCCACTATGGAAACGTTTAGTTTTATTTATTTAGTTTTATTTTTCTCAGAATCTTTCCTTAGTAATGGGAAACATTGAAACATCTTGAAACACTTTTGTACAAATGTGTTTGAGTCAGCATTAGTAACAGAGTTTCCTGGAATTTTTACCTCATCTTCTAATTCTTTACCAGACATGTTAACCATAATTCTGCTTAAAGTGAACCTCAGAATAGACCTGTATAATGTTCCTCGCATGTTCAACAGCACAAACACCAGTTGCCTAAAGCTACGGCGGATTAGCCCTTGAAACACCCTGAATGCAGCACGACAGGATGTAGATTTCTAGGAAGAATACTTTATTCCAATCAACCACTGGACACACTGGGTCCACAGCTGCCCTTGACAGTCATTTGGACAAACGTGTGCACTTTTCTTTCTGTGGGCTTTGCTGACACAATTTCCTTTTTGCTATACTTCGCATAAAGTGATTTTAGGGTCTAATCATGATAAGTATGTACATGTAGCGACAAACAGCAGAAAGCCTCACTAACGGCAAGAAATAGAAGAAAATGCACCTCAATCCTGTTTTTCGGCACAGCCTGGAAGCCACCTTCCAAAGCGTTCTCTTATCTTTCCTTATCCTTTTGACTTTCATTTTCATTATTTGTTCGTATCAGGAAAAAAAACCTCTTATTTCTGTCATTTTTGTGTCATCTGTCCTTTTCTCATCGCAGTATATCCTTTTAAAACACTTCGGAAAATCTTATTTTCGATACTCGAATGATCTTATTTTCGATACTCGAATGATCTTATTTTCGAAAACCTTGCCACCTCTCATAGTCCAGATTGCATCTCCTGCGGGCTTGCACACAAAAAGAGGCAATGCTTTTACCCCTCTATTTTACAGAGCACACAATGGTCTGAACTCCCATCCTCTTAACAAGAGTGAGCCGAAGCTCAGAGTGCAATATCAAACCGGCAGCTCTCACTCCCAGCTCACGTTGCCATGGTAATCGTGGTTGAATCCATAGTCTCCCCTTCGCCATGTTGGTAATTCGGTTATTTTAGCGTGAGAGATAGACCCCGCCAGTGATACAGCCGAGCTGCAGGGACCACAATGAAACGGGAATTAAATTCTAATGATAAATGTGTTCGCTCACTGCGTTTGGCGTGATTGAAAGATACAGAGAGAGCGAGGAAGTGGAAATGGAAGGGCTTAGAAGTAACAAGTTTAAAAACTACATAAATCACCTTCATATCATCTCATTATCTGCGTGCCACATCCGTTGAAGGCACACAGCTCACAACTCTTTACCTCAAACATTTACAGGAGCTATTGCTTGAAATCCACAGAGAATTGAAAGTGATGTAACAATGTCGAAATAACCTTTATTGTCTAAGTGCTTCACTACACCATGAAAATAAAATGGCAAACAGGACTGAGGAAAACCACGTTAACGATGTGGGGAGTCTCATTTTTAATCACACCCTGGGTCATGAGTACATGCACACACATAATGTAGTTTTAACCCAATTATTAGCAAATTAGCTACCTGCATCTGATTATAATATCTCAACGAGTGAGATCGTAATAACCTCCACCTGGTAAACAGTTAAATGCAGAATACTCAATCTCCTCTGACATTATAAAGGTCATCGCATAGTTTGTTTCCAATATTGTTTTCAATTGTTAAATCGGTGTTCTTAATGTTTCTTAATGTTCTGCTTTGAGCAATAATTTGCAAATAAAAAGGGAAACTTGCAACCTGCAGTTGTGCGTAAAAACACTAACCTAAGAAATGCTTGAATGATTAAAGGTACTTTATTTTGAAATCTTCAAAAGTAACTGGAAAATGATCAACAGAATGCAAAGACTTAACAGTTTTTACAATATGTCAAAGCAGCTTGGCCCATCCTGTCTGGTCTAGTTACTGACCAATCACTTTTGTACTGTACGCCAACAGGCTAGTGTAGCTCATTCCTCTCCTGTCCCTGCCTGATCCGACCCTGTCTTGTCCTGGAGCCACTGTAAGACACATCAGTACATCAGTATCCTGTCGTCACGCTGGCCTCCGGTCGTCTCTGAGGATGTTTTTTCCACCGTGACCCTGCTGTGTTCACTGATTGGATGCCTGGTTCCATTGCTTGGTTCATCCCAGGCATTAAAAGCCCCTCCTCCCAGCGGTCCAAAGCTCCTGTGCTAATGATGGAAACAACACCAACAGTCCTCGGTGCTCTGAGCTCCGAGCTCCAAGGTTTGGGCAGAGTCAGCTAATCAGACTGCTAGCTGTTCGTCTGGCTTAGCTAACTAATCTAATGGCAGCTACAGTTGGCAGCAGTTAGCAATTACTCTGGTGCCTCTACGTGCTTGGAGGATGCATTCGACAGGTGGCACCATCTTTTTGATCCTCCTGATTAAAAACCAAATCACACATAATGCCAATTTCTACATAACGTTGCTTTAACTATGCTGGATAATTGTGTAGGTAACATAAGGGTTCAACACGTCTTTTGTTTTGAGTTGACTTTTTGCAGAGTAGCTGCTTACTGGAGGTCAGCCGCCACCACCACCAACACACTGCAGACTTTTTCACACTGACACTGACAAGTTGGTGTAGTTGACTGAACCATCTTGAGGCAAATTAAGTGGGAAACTTAAAAACACATTGTTTTGCATATATAATCAACACAAGTGTTTTCAATGCATATTATTATATTCAAAATTGTGTGTGCACAATGATATAGGCTATTGTGGTGGACAACTCTGATCCTCCTGATTATGGAATGAATTCACACCCAGAGGGTTCAATAGAAAACTTTTTAAAATACAATCAAACTTGGGTAGTTTTGATACTTATAGAAACACATTTATTATAACCATAGTAAGAGGAAAGACAATACATTTTCCACACTGATCATGTATCCCTAGTTGATCATATAAAACATGTAAAAAAAATCAAAAATATCTATCTTTTCTCCTCCTGTAAAACACAGAAATATTTTTGATGACTCAGTTTTTAACTAGTTGGTGGTTGCATACGTACATCTATCCAATCAAATATGGCGTGGGGGGGAGCAGTTAACCCACTCATCACATTAAACGACACTTAGCTTGTGGGTAGCTAGCAGAGCAATAAGAGGTGTTTTAATGGCGAGCTTTCCACAGAGTATTTTTGGTGTTGAACAGTCTGTATTCATCAGTTTTTCCAGCGATCCAATCCCACCGGAGGGATTTTATTTAATCCATCCTGTAACCAAACCCAATCACATATTCCATTTCACATCACAGAAGATAAAGACACTCTCACCTCCATTTCACAGTAGCTTTAATGTGTGATTTTCCATATGATAATCACGAGTGAATGAACGGGGCTGCCCATTCATGCTTGGTTTGTGGGTGATGGAGTGATATTTCATCACCTACAAGAGCCCAGCGCTGTTAACTGTTCAACTGCATGTTCTCCTGGGCACCGTGCCATATGGGATGAGGAGCCCCGGCAGAGAACCATATGCTCAGAAAACAAGGAATCCTCATAAATGTTGGATCTGTGAACGCATAAGTTCACTTTAAAATGAAAACAAGCAGTTTGGGAGCTCTGAGTGCGCCGTTCTTAATGTACATCTGTAGATAACATGCTCCCTGTGGAAAGGACTGTGACCTCTGCATGGCTGATCTGAGCCTGGGCGAGAAAGGTGAACATATTGCTCTGCTTACTCAGCTTTAAGTCTATTTCAGGAGCTGCGCAGTTGAGAATGTATTTATAATGGTTATTTAAGTCAGAGTGATGTCAATGCGAAAACATACTGCACGTCCTGAATTGACAAGGTTACTTAAAAGTATTATGAACAAAACACACTTGAAGTATTAAAAGTAGAATTGGTGAAAACAGACAAATTGACCCTATGAGCGAAACACAGTTATTTACTATTAGATCATTACTGTCTACACATAAATATGTAGGTAGCATTTTACAGTTGTAGCTAGTTGAGAACATGGATCTAATCATGGATCGCTAAGTGAAACCAGAAAAGCTCGACTAAAATTCCCTGGATCTAATGTGTTGTGTGGCCCCATGCGCACCATCCAAGCCAGCTAACTTCTGATTTAACGCCTGGCTAACTCGAACGGAAACATGATTGAATCGTGTGGCTCTTCCACTTCCACTGGCCATCGGACCAAATAGCACGAGATCTCTCAAAGTGAAACGAGTCATTTTTTGAGGGTTGTGACACCAAATGTATCCACATTTTTACAGCCACTTCTTTTACTTAATGTTGTATTTACACGGTTTAGCCACTATGAAAATGGGCTTCAAAGCCTACTAAACGTTAAGCTAATTTAGCTTAGTTTGCAACACTGTATTTTACAGGTCTAAGAGCTTCCTGTAATATCCAACTCATTCCTAGTCCCCACGATACCTTGCGCGAATTATGGGCAAGACTCCCTTCGCCCCCGTCTCCTAAGCGGAACCAGCGTTTCATTTTTCCCATTAGCGTCCATTAAAGGATGGCAGAACAATGTCTTCAACTTTTATAGAATTTCCAAGAAATATCTCAAATAGAATTACTATGAAACTCCCACACCTGTAAAATAAAGCCGTCCTGCCAATTTAAACCACTTTGGCAATGTGAGCAATTTCCTGTATAAGTGCAATTTCCTGTGCAGTTGTGCTCCTCGGTCACATCTGAACGTGAAAATTGAATAGAGTGTATTAGTCTATAATCTTATCATTATTACATATACTCTATTTTTGTCTTGCCTTGACTTGTTTCATTTTTATCCCTCGATCATAATCGTCTTCTGCTTATGACCATTGAATATTCCAGTTCCACCTCTGGTCAGGAGAGACGCCGGTCCACACTTACTTTACTTCCACGACTGATTCATTTAAAGGGTAACGCCAACAAATGTATACATTATAGTGTGTTCACATGTCTTGGGGAGTACTGTAGTAGTATAGTAAAGTAGTATAGATCTTTTTGTAGCTCCAGATGAAGCTGCATGTAATCTGATAAACTTCCTCCAGTGATGTAACTCAGTGGCTCAGTTGCAAAATCGAGAGCCTTAACACTGTCGACCTCATTATGGACAGTTTTAAATGGGGAGATATCACCTTTTTTATTCAACGCATTCTTCTTTGTTTTCAAAAACTGGAGCCTACATTACCCACAATGCTACTAGCCACTGAGTGACATCACTGGTTGCAAGTTATCAGATTACAAGCATCTCCGTCTGGAGCCACAAAAGGTTTTATACTACTTTTTTTCACATATGCAACACGCTTTAATGTGTGAAATTGGCAGAGTACAACCTTTTTCCCGTTTTAACCGCATGTTTCAAGTCAAGAAAATCCTGAACAAAATCTGTCAATAAATGCATGAGGCAGATATGGGGTGCAATTCAAACAGTGGCAATTTCACAGAGACGTGCTTTCTAATTTTAGAGGGATCATTTATACTGTATACTATCTTCCTGCCAATCCAGGAAATTGTCAGAATAATGAGGAAAAAATATACCACCAATAAAATGCTTCATATTTCACATCTTAATTAATAAAGTTATACTTTCCGTGCCAAGAACCATCTCTGCGCAGCTCGCGCCAATGATGAAGCACATTAATCTTCCTTCTCCTTCCCACAACTTCCTTAATGATTCAAATATAAACTTACTGCAAATCTTCCGGTCATTATTCAGGCATTTAGCTATTAAATCTGATTGTATCTCTACATACAGTAGTGTGGCTAGAGGCCAAGTGAGCGCTGCATATCCTCAAACTGAATACTGATAAATCAAGAAATGCATTATTCCTATTCTATTTCTTCTTGTTATTGACGCAGGAGAAAAGGAACTCTTCGAAGTAATTTCATTAAAGTGTAAAGGTCTTTGAGAAAAGCCGGGCATGATCATAATCCAGAGTTGAAATTACAGATCAAGAGTTATGGTGTGATTCCATTATCACCCCAGTCTTCAGAGGCCGCGCTAACACAAAGGCGAGCGAAGAATCTTGAAGATCAAGCGCACTTGATACTGGCCCCCCTGCTGTATACTGTACCAGCTGTGTGAAGGAGGCAGCGACAGCAGGCGGCCTCCTGCTCCCCGGGTGCACTTAAATCATCCAGCCTGATAAAGACGGTGCTGGATGGAGCCTCATTGGAATTTTAAAACTGCACGCTGCACAACCATAAACAAGGAGTATGGTACTTTTTTAGGGGTGGCAGTGGACACATAGCATGAGCGATTACTCTAGGGTACCGCTAACTGGCCGGCCGTCCTGGTTCTCCTCAATTATGCTCAACCCTGGCTCCCAGTTGGGGAAACGGCAAAGAGCATTTCACTCCGAGACGCTTCACAATACTCCACTTGCATACATTTACCACCAGCATTCCTTACTTCAAAAAGTTGGGCGCTTGCTGGAGAATACAAATGCCTCACAGGCTGCACTTTTGATACAAGGTGTAACATTGTGATAGCAAACGAGAAGCGAACAAAGATACCGCTAACGTGGCAATCTCCGCACGCGGATGCCACCTTGACTGCACAGGATTAATGAGATATAAATAAATAAATAAAGGCGTCGGTTTTTCCCTCGCAACCTCGCCCCGAGGGACGTTATCAGTGTGACAGGCCTGGTTTCATGTCGCTCTGAAATGTCAGACACGCGGGTCCATTCTTAATGATGCAAGGCACCAATCGGGCTCGCTCAGCAGCCGCCAACTTCATATTCTTCCTCGGGAAAACCGCACAATGGGCAGAGTGGATTGTTGCTCGCGGAGGATAAAAAGGAGTCGCAGAGCTGACATGAAACACTCTCCGAGCGAGGAGGTGCAGATGCAAAGGCTGTCACGGCTTTATGGTCTGCCTCCCTCCGTGACATGATATACTTTTACAGCCCAATCTGTGTAGTTTGAATGTCTAAACAAGCGGCATGATGTAGGACTGCTAATTTGGGCAGCGTGAGTCACATGTGGGACAAGGCTCCATCGCTGTGACGGTAATGAGAGCTGTCATAAATTGGCTGCGACTGGAGGATGAATCGCGGGTTTCAGAGAGCTTTAATCATTCAATTTTGTCAAGATTGAGGTGCATCCTGTCCGTCTTCCTCCCTCCTGCAGGGCTCCGCGGCTCGTCTCTAATTCAGCCCGATTGAAGGAAGTGCTGTCGGTTGCTATTTCCGGCGCCGCGAGCCCTCTCTGGTTGAGAGACAGCTGGATCACATTATGTCAGACTGTCGCGAAATGGCCAAATTGGAGCCTTAAATCTTAAAGCGCTGGGAGAATGACATGTTCTTTCACTCACACCCACATGATAATGTATGCTCCCGGAGGACACGGGGTGTAGGAGGATGTAGAGTGGGTGGAAAGGTAAATGGGGCCTGCGTGAGACAGGGTGGCAGGATGACCTTGTGATTAAAGGCACAATCAGCCCTGCATCCCCCCCCCACATTCAGAATTCAAGATTGGTAGCTGCTAAGACTCTTAAACCACTGACAGGTCAAAGGAAAAACACAGTTATTAATGTTATTAAAGAAGTAGTTCACCGCAGGAGAGATGGCCTTGGATAAAACTGGGCTGTCAATGCAGATGAAAGATGCAAATATTATTTTAATTGGTGCGACGTGACCAGAGAAGATTATAGAAAAAAGAGCTGTGGCGTTCCATTCTGCTCAGAATGAAAAACAACCAGACCAATAAACACTCCCGCTCCTTCTGGGTTAGGGTTTAATATCCACGTCTTTCAAACTCCTTATGCCCATTTACTTTTGCTTTTAAAGGCTCGTTTCAAACAACAACTGTTGTGTAAAACAGGCTTGCGTTTTCAATTGCAATCATTATAGAAACATTTCGCTTTTCATTTTCATTTTTTTGTCTTTAGTCAAACCCTATAAGTTCTGCATGTTAATATTCGATTGACTTAAAAAAGACAGAATAGCACTTTTAAACAACAAGGGATCCACCTGCTGAAGTTCTCTTTAGCAAGTCATCGAATTTGCTGCCAGATCCACACTGCTCCTCAGCTGAACCTTATCCCTGCTCTGCCTGGAGGAAGAAATGTACCAAGGAGTTGATCTGACGAGGCGAATTCAGCTCAACTGACTCGCCGGTTTTAATGTTTAGAGTCTACCACAGCTTTGCCGATCAGGACAGATATCCGGACTGATGTCACGGCGCTACACGTATCTGACTGACAGTCGGATATCCTTAAAGTTCCTTGTAATTGTCTGTGACAGCGCCACATCTTCTTTCATGCGAACCGCTCAGGAGAAATATATATATAAATTTAGATAAAGCGAGCGATGTCTGAACCTTTGAACATACGATATAAATAAGCAGCCTATTTTTGGAGGCCTTCTTCCCTCACATCATCCTTTCAGACGCCCTCAGACAAGAATTACTTGTGAAAGTCAAAGGTGCTCTTTGAGAAGAGTACAAGGTGCAATGTTCGGTGCGCAAGACGGCAAATGTCAGCCGTTTGTTTGTAAGAAGAGTAAGGGGAACATCAGGGCTCGTTTGCCGCTTTCTCTGCCGCAGTATTTCTGTGCCGGTACTGAGGGAGCACCTTGGCGCTGCTGGGATCAAATGAAGCCCTTTTTAAGGTGCATCCTGAATGGCGTATTAGTGACACTTTGTGATCACACACACCTGAAATGCAAAAGACATGAGAGCCCCCAACTTTCTCTCTCAAGTGAATTTTTTTTTCTACACGAGGAGACATTTCAAGTGTTCATCCCCCCCGAACGGAGCACAGAGTTTCTGTTGTGTCGGTTGCCTGGAATGAATGCAGAATGTAAAAGTATGTCACGACAGAGCTGCTGTCTGTCTTCAGAAATTCTCAGCTGCAGTGCGTCTCGTCTGCTCAGTGAAGCTGTGATGTTGGAAAAGGTATCAGATTTTCTTTATTGTCACTAGATTATTAAAGTATTTTAATTGGTTTCAAAGGTAATAACGGGTAATTCCTTCTCAAACTTTTTAACTTCCCACATGAGGAAAATTTTATTCATGAGGGAAAAAATAAGTGAAAAAAAGCCAATGACCTGTGAAAAATGTCTTTTAAATTGGATTTACACATGTTGAAATAGTGAATCGCACTAGAAAATGTGGAATTCAAACATGTAGAAGACAATTTTGACCTGATGTCATGGGCCATGTACCAGGGGAGGCTGTGGTTCAGGAGGTAGAGCGGTCGTCCACCAATCCCAAGGATGGTAATTTGAGCCCCAGCCCCTGAAGTCCAATGTTGAAATGTCCTTGGAAGAGCCACCAGGAGCAATTTAGGGTTCAGTATCTTGCCCATCGGTGTGTGAGTGCGTATGAATGGTTATCACTCTCGATGGTAGTCTTAGTAAAGCACTTCGGGTGGTCGCTAAGACTAGATAGGGGTTATATAAGTACAGTTAATTTACCATTTACCATGTTTTGTTTCCACATGTGAATTGCTTGTGAAAAAGGCCTGTTCACATGTACGCTTTGTGAACTTTTATAGGTATGCTGTAACTTATATTTTTTGCTTTCTGGCTGTTATAGCGATTTCCTAAAATTAACCAACCTAAGATGTGACTATTTACAATGCAATGTGTCCGTGAAGCCTCCGAGAAGTGTCATGGCATCAATATAATGAGACTTCACATCGTTATGTTACCTCCGAACAAACGTAGGTGTCTTCGGTGATTGTGTCCACGTTCGGCTTTCACACAGGCCACATGAAAATGAGAGGCGGCTGGCCCAACTGCAGTCATAATCCACTTTTTACATTGGGAAAAAAATGTGTTTTCAGTTTTGAAAATGGAATAAACGCAGCGCCTTCCACGCGGTCAGGGTGTCTAGTGCCGCTTTTAGAAGTCCTCCAGCAACATTTTTTAACATCTCCTGAACTTGTTTTTCCCTTCAGTACAGACAAATACATCCAGGTTCCAAGTTTGCTCTCTCTCGCTTGGGCCGTGGGAGTGAAATTGGTTGGGAGGTTTGGATTCACATGTGAAGAAGCAGATTTCATGGATGCGATGTGCAAATCCTCATTCATGTTGTAATTGTCATCGACATCGCACTGGCGGCGGCGACGTTTCCACGCGAGGTGTGAGGTTTGATACCGGCACCCTCGTTTACATCCTGTCAATTAGAGGCTGAGGAGAAGGAGAACGCCACGGCTTCTCCCTGTTACTTTTGTCATCGCGCTAATCACTGTTCGTCCCAGATCAGAGACGAGTACAGACATTTTTGCAAATAACCTCAGAATCTCCAGCACCGGGACAGAGAGGGGAAGCGTGGGAGTCTTCACAGAAATACTCTCTCTTATACATAACCCTCTGCACCTGCAAACTGTCAACTGCACTTTCTGCAGATAACGTATTTTTTTTTCCCCTGCTGGAAAATATGTAAATGCGTGCATTTACACAAAAAAAAAAAAAAAACACGAGCAGAGATCTCGCATTTCATCTGCCTGAGATATGTATATCAGGTTCTGCCTCTGTACTGTAGGTCTATCAGCAGATGAGCACATGTGGAAAAGAGGATTTTGAAGCCGCCGTGTGTGTGCAAGCCTGGAAAAAAGCTGACATTTCAAGCGCTGTGTTTGCAGTGAGTGTGACACGCTGCAATAAACCTGGCAAGGTAAATACTTTCCAAGTGCAGAGAGGAATATCTGTAAACAGCTATTGTTTTTTTTTTCCCTTTCAGCACATTCTAAACTTATTATTTTGATGGCTGCCTGCATGCTGTCGTCATCATGTCCTCAGGCAGCGAAACCAAAATTCAGCCCCCGATGTACACTACAGTTGACCAGCTGGCCGCAAGATTGTAACAACACACTTTTTTGGCCAAACAAGACTGTGGCCCGCTCTAATCCGCCTGGCCCTTGTGTGTGCTCCTTGGCCTGAAAACTGGGTATGTTATCATTTCTCCTCAGACCGCTGACTGGCTCTGCCGTCCAACTGGAGCAGGCTCCCTGGGCCCTACAGTGCCTCAAAGTAATGCCGCTAATGAGCATGAGGAGGCTTGGTAGCAGGGATCAATGTTCTGAGCCGTGTGTCGGGGAACCAGCTGGCCCAGGCTGACCGGCTGCTGCCCCGCATGCACCACGGGCCTGCTGACTCCAGCACCACTGAGACTCTCTGGGTGACACGGGGGGCCTAGGGGTGCAGATGTTCCTATAATCACCTGTTATCTCGCTCACACCAGCACCTGAGCCACAACCGTAATACTCAGAGTCAGTGTACCAGGACTGCAACAGTTCTCTCATACTGACACTTTTCTACAGATGTGTTTGATGGCGATACAATGACCAGCCTGTAAGGTGATGATGTGAAATGAAGTGAGGCAACATATATCCAACACCTCCCCTTTCATTATGGTGTCAGTGCTCTGCTCACTGTCTTGCCGCCAAAAATCCCCACCTGCCACCTGCAGATCCTGCTGTTGCTCATAGAGCACTTCAAAAGCCTCACTTCCACCTCAGCGCCCGCCTAATTTCTCTGGGTCTGACCTGACAACACAATTTCATACTGTTTCAACTTTGTTTATATGTGGCGGACCCTGGCACCTTTCCAACTTCAAACAGTCTCCCGGGACCTTATTTTCCGAGTTTGTATTTCTCTTCCAAAACTACTTAGTGCCCCTTTCAGTAAATCATTCTGTTCATACTTTGACTTACTCGTCTGGTATTCATACTTTAACTTAAAGTGGCAATAGACGTGTTTTTCTTTGCCTTAACGTAGTAAATGTTGATTGTAACATGAAATGGCTATAGGATAATTACAGAATCCGTGTTTTGACTGGCTCCCTATAAATCTGGCTTTCATTATGCTATTTTTCTCAGGCACAAAATCTCCTGAGAGAACGAACGCTGGCTTCATACCTGCTTTATATCTGTACAGGACTGTCGCACTTCTGTCTGAGGACATGTTGCTACGTAAAGTAGGACATAGTGCATTGTCTTTAGCTGGTTTTGCTGATAATGGCTAACCTGTATCGGTCAGGTTTTCTGTCCTCTCGTGCTTCTTGTCAACTCGGGTATGTCGTCTTTCCCAGCTTTGACTTCCGACTTCTGAGGTCAATGGAAAGCACCATAACTCTCCATGTTTTTCCAGATTAGTCCACTTCCATCTGGCCTTGCAGTGAGCCCTCTTCCTCCATTTCCATGTCCTGACCTTAATGACTTCCCATTCCCCCAGTCAGTTGTATAGTCATATATTTACCAGTCCGTTGTAGTTGTTCTGTACCATACCTGAAAAATACAAAATACTGCAATTACACCACTAAGAATAAGTTGTTCAAATTGTTTTATGTCAAAGAAGTTTATGGGGTTATTGCAGAGGTCCCGCGCATTTTTAGCTTGTAACTGATTAAAAAGCAAAAGCAAACCAGTTGTATCTGAGCACTCAAGGGAAAGAGTGATTTTCTCATTTCCAAATTGTTTAATTTGAATATTTCTTCCCAAGGCCTTAAGATCATTTTTTAAATGATAAAACAATAAAATTAAAAAAGAAAGTCAGTAATTTCCTTGTCTTGAGAAAGAAAGACTGAAAACACAGGGTGTTTTCTGAAACACTCCTATTTCAGATTCTCCTTGTGGATGTTTACAAGCGATGTCTTCAAAAGTCAACAATGCGTTTGAATATGAAAACGGCATCAGTGGATTTCCTCTGACATTTTTAGTGCCACCACATGAAACGAAAAAACATGTGGAAACAACGCGGTCCCGGAATAAACACACAGTTGATACAGTTTTCGTCATGGTTGCATCAGGCACTTGCATCATTTTCGTGTCCAGAGATTTTCACACAAAGCAAACCAGTGACTTTGAACACAGTTTGAGACCCTAAACAAACAGTTCGTCACGGCGCAATGTTAAAACAGACACTCGCATCGGGGCCAATCTCAGGACGGATTAAGGATCTTAAAGTGCCTCTCCAAACAGATTGTGATTTCACTGTGTAACGCTGCTGAGTCATCGAGCAGTTCAAGCGGCTCGCAGAAGTGGCTCCATGTGCGCTCCGTGAGTGGACTCTCGCATGGAAATGAAGGAGAGCGAGGCCTGAAACAGTGTGGAGTTATAATTGGGCTGTCGGGTCACCTTTGTCCACAACATTGGTTTAATTGTGTAATGTGTTGCGCTTTAACTCTTCGTGACTGCGCTAGTCAGATGTGGTACTCATCACAGCACATGGATCATTAGGATAATTACAAGAGGAGATAAAAGATCTGAGTGCGCTGACTCTGTTCAACCATAAAGTGGTAAAAGAGTTTTTAGCCTGATGTTCATGCACAAAAAAACTTTGGCCAGATGACAAAAGATTTGAATAATTTACATGTTTATTAGCTAATTGTCTCGAAGGTTTGATATACCTGGTAGGTTACAGTTACATATGCTCTACTGTAGGATAAGTTGACCTTAAGATACAAATTCACTCATTGTCTACTCACCCTCATGCAGATGAAAAGTCTGGTGAAGTTTCATAATCTACAAAACATTTCTGGAGCGTTGCAGCACTCTCCTAAACAACTGAAGTAGGTGGAGACTTGTTTAAAACACTAAAAGTTAACCAAACAGAAACCCAGCTTGGCTCAGTATGGCTTGTCATATGTAAATGTTTTTGGAAGCCTGAGAAGCCCAAATTCAATCGAAAAGAAGTTTTTACACCCTTTTTCCTAAGATGCTATGCTACGCAAATGTTTTGCCCCTTTTGTGCACATGAAATTGACGTGAACAGGAGGCGAATGTTGATTTTGCGCACGTGTGACCGCGGCTTAAATCTAACCAACACGACCAATGAAGGCAACCAATCAGAGAAGGAGTAGAGTGAGTTTGGCAAAATAAAAGGGAAAAAAAGCAGCGAGTTACATAGTAACGCATTCATCAGCTATAGAGACGGGCATTTCTCTCAGGAACTGGTGGAGACCAAACCAGAGCCACTAGGATAGTCGAAAAACAAGACTCTAAATAAATGCTTGTATACTAACAGGCAAATGTTTGCTAGATACTATTCTAAGTGGCCGAAAAAACTCTTCAATGCATGTTTAATATAAAAATCAATTGCATGCATTATAATCTTTTATGATGAGGCTTAACAAAATAACAAATAGAAAATTGGAATGATTGTTTAGTTCTTTAGTTTAGGTCTCATTAGAGATAAAAAATGACTTTAATTCAGATTACATGTTTTTTTTGGTAGTTCGTGATTGTTGCCGTGCGGTTGAAGAGTTTATGAGGTGTTATTTATTTTTTATTTTTCTAACTTGTGGACTAAATAAACCATTATATTAAATATGTGTATTCTGGATGTGGTTCATAATCATTCATGGTTTCTTGTGATGGGGTGTATTTATGCGCATAACAAAATATCTCATCACCATCATAAAATAGAGTAATTATCACGCCTCAAATCATTATTTTTCAAGGAATTTCTCGGAAGAATTATGATGTTGATTCAGAGTAATGAAGGTTGAAAGAGAGCTCATCGTTTAAAAAAAAAAAAAAAAAAAAAAGAGACAGCAATAACAATCAGACAAAACACTTATTGAAATTGAGATGAGACGAATGCTGTGCCAGCTGACTACATAAATAAACCAACGAGACATCTACTATCTACATAGGTTGGAAATGTCACAACTGATTGTTTTCTTCCCACCAGCTGTCCCACGTTTGTAGTTGTCAGGGGGTGAAAACTGAAAATGGAGACGGACCACCAAGTTCACATGAAACAATATGTATCTCGAAAGTGTCCTTCAGTGTGGCAAAGAGCCGTGTTAGTTGACATTTCCCAACCATTGATTCCCATCATTGGTTCAACCTTTCCGAGTGCTTTGGTCTGACCTACACGGACTCCACAGGGAGGCACAATGCCACCGAGACTCGCACAAAGCTGCCTCCTATCGATCAGTCCTCGCCTAAAAATAAAGCCGGGGCCCCGCAATGACAGAGAGGCGAGCAAAAAGCCGGTGTCTGCTAATCAATGGTGACCTAGAATTTTACGTCCCGGATCAATACATCATGCTTTCCACCCATGATCTAATGATCTCCTGGATGTGTCTGTCTCTGACATTCCTGAGGAAAATGTCAGCGGAAAAAATTGGTGTCATTTCTGCTTGTAGCTTGGAGGTAAATTGCTTGTTTTTCTTTGTACATCTTTTTACGAATGACTTAAGTCGCCCGCTCTGAACTTTTTCTAAGAAATTCGCAGAACAGATGTGACCTTTCCAGGCAAAGTACAATTTTTAACAGGCGCCGAGTCAGATTTATAGTTTTGAGGTGTTAATTTCTACTGGTCATTCTTTCACCGAGTCTTTCTTTATCAGCTCTTCAGTAAATCTCTTTTAACACTCCCTCTCACACTCAATTTCTGCCCACTCCCTCCCCAGCTTCCCCTCTTTCGTTCTCCACCTCTATCTCTGTCTCTCTCTCCTGCATCTCGCAGCGGGAGCCCTGCTCGCTCAAGGCTATGCGCTATCTCTCCGTGTTTCTCTCTGGTGAATATTTTATCTCACCTTTCAAATATCATTTTCATACCCAAAGAGGACCCGTGTCCCGCAGTGTGTTTTTTTTTTTTCTTCTTTTTTTTCTTCACCCGCGCTCCTCATTGTGAAACAACTCTGTTTCAGACGAGGTGACGGTCTGTTTGCACGTTTTTTTTTTTTCTTTTTTCAGCGGGGCTTTTTGATCAGGGAATGCAGATCGGGATTATGAATTTTTATCAACATGGGGCTCATGAAAAAGGCATGAAGCCAAACTGTGGTCAGCTGGCATGGAGCCACGGATGACGGGCTTAGATTTAAATGCTGTTCATATTTACTGTGGCCTTTTGTGGCCTTACAGATGGACTAGTATGGAAAAGCTCATTATTTCCTCCTCTGTTTCTGCCTTTCTGTTTCTCTCTGCGTCGGTGCCCAGAGTGACGGTGATTTAAGCTGTCAGACTTTTTAAGGCCCCAAATTCTCGACTTAGTGACTCACATTTAGGATCAGCGGGTCCCCACTTGTATGCATTTGACCAATTTATATCCCCGGGATGCGTTTCCTGAATGCATGATGGCAAAAGTCCAATTCCTTCTTTTTTTTTTCTTTTTTTTTTTAGAAGACAGCGACAGGGTGAGAGGGAAAAAAGAGAGACGGAGAAATATGCTAACGTCAGTGATTATGGAATAATGGGTAAAGGGGACGAAATCTCAAGAGCAATCTATAGCGTATTCATAGAGTTATATTTAAATCAATATATGTGTTTATTCACAAATGTTTTATTCATCGGGCACATTCTCCGTGGATGAGACAATAACTTGCGGCCTGCGCATTAATTCAGTTTGACATAACCCCTGTGCATGTGTGTGTGTCGGGGGGCTCTTGAGTGCATGTCCGCGTCGATCCACCATGAATACACGCTGGGACTGACGTGTGCCGGCATTGCACGAGTGTAGACGCCACATACGTCCAGCTCATTGGGCACCGCATGGGGCTTCAGAATTAACCATCGAGCTCTGAGTTGCAGCTCATTGGCGTGACAACTAAAAGAGACAGAAGGCAAAAGAGACAAGAAGACGGAGACGTCGGCAGACATGAATAAGATTTGGGTGAGGAAAAAAAAAAAAAAAGCCAAAGAGCTGAGCCATAAATCATTCAAGTTTCCCACCACTCCAAGAAGTGATCTGAACCCTCCATTCAGCGTTCTGTGCAGCCAAGACGCCAGATCTGGGTTGGGATTCAGCGGAGACCAAATCTGGGTTAGGGAGTGATTTAGAAAATGCTGAAACCGCTGGAAACAAGCCTTTGATAGAATAACATGATCAGCATTTAACGTTTGGAAACAGGGATACACAAACTGACTCACCAAAAACTGAGTCGAGTCCAAATGATACAGGCGGTAAAATCCCTTCAGGTTCAGCCGCTCAGATAAGCAGCACTGTGGCTGAAGCCTCACGTCCTTGACAATCCTTGTGTTTTGTTGACGAAAGCTTTTCATGATGGTAATGATGATTACAAAATCAATCAAATTCCTCCCATTTTCCTCTTTTTTTTCTGTTTTAATCTGGCAAGTCTTCACTGTCAAACATGGCGGACATTTATTTCATTATCAGCTGGAACATGTTAAGACACCTTGCTAATGTTCATAGCGATTAATGTAGGTTTTATTTTCATAATTCAGTTCAGTGTCAGTGTATAATCTTTAACATTTGTCCAGGTTTCTCCAGAAAATAGTTCAAATGAAACATTTCCATCTTAAGTGTCAACCTTTTCACATAAACCAATCAATGCAAAGGTGAAAGGTTGACGCTGTAAATATTAAAGACAGGATTCAGATCCTTTTACTGGAGTAAAATCGATAGGAGTATCAGGATGCCGAGATGGTGGGTTGGTCTGATTAACGATGCATTCATATGCGCTCTGGCAGAACAGTGCTCATTTTCATTTCTAAGTCATTTTGTTGTGTAGTTTAATCTATAATAATACAGTACATTGTATTGTATAGGCTGATCACTGCATTCAACGACAAGTAACTGCCCACTTGTACCCAGCGGGGCGGGAGCTGGCTGACATGTAGAGACGGACAGCCATTCATATTCACACCTACGAGCAATTAAAAGTTGCCAATTAACCCGCAGGCCTTCTGACTGTGGGAGTAGGAAACCTCCTCGGGCACAGAAGAACGTGCAACCTTTGTGTCCAGCAGGTTCAAACGCACATTTTTTTTGGTTTTTTGGCAGAGTAAGTTATGTCATGTGGGCAGCGGTCTTCCGTCACGTCCCATCTTGTGGTACGTGGTAACTGCTGAGGCTGTGAAAACCATCAGCTGTGGCTCCGCACGGACACACAAAAGATTACAGCTGATATCTGCTCAAACCTGCTGCTCGACTTGACACGAATCCAATCTCTGGGCAGTTCTCTAACTGTGAGCGCACGCTGAAGTCATCAAGCCACCCTGCGGGGCGTGCCAGCCCACGCCTGATGTTCCCTGGAAACCCGGGCTGACCGGCGATGACAGATGGGCACTGAGATGGCGGAAACCTGTGTGGCAGACGCTTTCCCCCCACCGACCGAGCACGGTGACAGCAATGAGCCACCTCTAAAGCAGGGGGGAGGTGAAGGAGGAGGAGAAGAGGGAGGGAACGTGTGATAAGAATGATGGGTCGGTGATACAGTGCTAGGCAACGGGGGTTATGATTCACCCAGGGGTGTCAGCCGCGTACGTCGCAGCGAGAGGCTGTGAGAGACCCTGCCAGAGGAGGCGCGTACGGTAACATGATGTGACAACTCGCAACCTGATGCCATTTGCAATTTTTGACCCCTTTTAACCATCTTTTCATATTTAACTATCTCATCAAGTCCGAGCCCCTGTTGCCAAATGTTTCACTGTAAAGCTGTTGGCGGGTGCTGCCATGGGGGAAGAAGGTATAAAACTCTTCAAAACCAAACACCAAAATATAGATTTCCCCTCTTACCTTTAGTGCAGTTTGTCCATTTAGACTGTTTTGGTGTGAGTTGCTGAGTTTTTGGAGATTTTGGCTGTAGAGAAGTCCATCTTAAATCAGATAAAAAGGAACTACAAGGCTCAAAGCACCAAAGAAAATACACTTTATAGAAATCACAACCTGAATACTCAACATCAGGGCTGTACCAAGTTGGTCCTCCATAAGGGTCGCCAAGATGTTGCTAGCAAAAACAAAAAAATTATGATAAATATTAATGTACACTTAATTTTTGGTCCTCCAAGGGAAAAGCTTGGGCAGCCTTTTCTCTACCCAACTACACCCTCCAACTGAGGGCAGTGTACGAGGTTAGCTACCCAAGCTAACTAAGCTAGCTAACATCACAGCTCTTCCGAGGAGGACGCCATCAATGTTTTCTTGACCCACGGACGTGAGAACCAGCCTGTTGTCTACGAGTGGACGCTCACTTACTTCCACCTTTTACATGAAACAGCTCAAGGTCTGCGGATTATCTTGAGTTGTCGGGTGAAGATTTCTGGAAAGAAACATTGCTGTTGCTTTCTCAGATGTAGTTTTTGGGCATTCCGATCACAAAACGCCAAGTGCCAGCTAATTCCATTACATTCGAGAGAAGGCAAACCTCTCTACGGCTGACATATTCAAAAGCACTACAGATGGGCTGAAAAAGATATTACTTGGATGTTTGGGCGAACTGTGCCTTTAAAGCCATCGGTTCTGTGCACTCGGAAAAATACTAATGCACTTGAGACAAATATTGAAACTTGCACAATGTCAAAGCTGAGATTTAACTGTATACTGTTGTATTTGTTTTCTCATGTCTTGACAGTCTTTGCAGAGTTTGAATGCTTTGCTGTGTATAAAGATCTGCTATACCTCCCTCTAGGGCAGTCGATATATATACAGTACATCTGTGGATGATCGGAGCGCTATTGTAAAACAACAAACAGATTGTTTACTGTAACTACGCATCGCATCCTTAACCACAAAATACACATTTTACTGTATTTTCACACAGATATTAAGAGCCTAAACTAAACACATTTCTAGTTTTGTAATGACCGATTGAAGTGAACAGCAGGTGCACACACACACACACACAGCTTTGCTTTACTTTGATGTATTCTTCTGTTCGGTGTTGTGAGGTATGAGAGCAGTTCCCTGTAGTTTTCATCGTATCAGTGTTTATCAGTTGTGCAATTTTCTGTATTTTTCCCCTTTCTCATACATTATATCGCTTGATTCTGTCTTTGTAGTCCACACATGCTATGGGACTACAGTACCCTTGCGTGTTATCTTGTGTTAGGGAGACACAGCTCCGCATTGGGGCTAATTACTGGAATGTATGTTCACCTACTGCCGTGTTCTTACGTTACGTTTGTATGTACAATCAGAGACCCAAAGCTTGTGTATGTAAATAGCGAGAGTATGCAAATTATTCCCACTCGTTACTGTCTTCCCAGAACCTTGGTAAGTATTAATATTTACATCGCTGACTGGCAACGCTTTAAACAAGTTATTTCTACAATATCTTGGTGGCAAACGTCAAACAGCCAATGCTGCTTGGTCAAGGATGGGGAATTATTATTATCATTGGTAAAATTCATATTTCTTATGTAAATCAGGACCAAACAAAAAGGAAGAACTCATGTAAATATTTAATACATCCTTCAGAATGTTACTAAAATGTCTCACAAAATGGAGATACTCAACTGAAGCTTCACTTCCTCGGTACTTTGAATTCACTTTGTTACATTTCAGCCAACATACAATCCTAAACTAATCTGCACAAAACATCCTCGTACATAAACAACTGAAAAATCTTGCTTGCCTGTCACTCCGGAAATTACGTTTATCACCGTTCCCAAAACAACATGGCTGTTGAAGCGTACCAACGACATCATATTGGGTTGGGTTTAGACGCTTAAAATACATTAGCTTTAGTTAAACATCATCGTTTGGGTTGAAATGACTAAATTGCTTGCAATCAATGTTACGGACATACGTACGTGATGTAGTTTAGTAAGTTATTAGTGTCACACTGGACACCAACAGTGGTCTGCTGGGTTAAAGTCCTTTGCTTGTTTGACCCAAACGTCCCTCCCTGACCTCCTCCCTACGCGGGCTTTGTTGTGCTTCATAGTACGTCAACTGACTTCCTCCTTCGCTGCTGTCACAATTGCCTGCCCAACGAGAAACATAGATATGGTTCACAATAAGCTGCTTTCAAGGTCTGCCAGTGTAGTCGATTTTCCGATGATCTGTAGCTCTCGGAAAAAAAAACACTATAGTGGAAAACAACCAGGAAGCTGTCAGCTCATGTACGAATGTAAAATTAAAAATGTGCCTTTTTCTTTAGAAACCGAGCACTGACATCCTCTGGGTGCTTTTGCTGCTTAATAAAAGTTTCCACTACGCTTTTAATAAATATGCTACAGGATGAATGTGGTAAACAAAAAAAAAAAAAAAGAAGTGCAGTGCATCCTGACTCTGTTATTGCAGCTTTTCACGCTCTCAAGTTGTCAGCATATTCGCAGTCTTAACTCTATCTGTGTGTTGTTTTTTTATTTTTATTTTATTGCTGTAAAAAGCTGGAGAAGATCTGCCATAGCTTACCATTACACCCCTCGAATGATTTCACAGCTCATAGATTCATTTGGTCCAGTGAGTAATGCCACGGTATGTGCAGCGCTGCCAATAAAATTCCTGCTGAGGCACACAGTCGAACATTAGTGCGGCACACAAAGTGGGGTTCAGAAGTCACACTATAGGAGTCTCCCTCATGAGTGTGTGTGAAGGAGAGGGAGGGACGGCGTGGCATCCGGCTATGATCACACAAAGTGTCATCGCACGACTGTTGCCAGCGAGTCATTATTCACATAATAAGCTAACACGGAGGCCTTCTCATCGTGTGCTGTTGAGGATTTCAGCGAGAGCGCTCGGCGCACTGCATCATCATCGGCGGCGGCGGTGGTTACAGGGCGCTTGTTAGCCAAGACAACACTTCATTATCACTGGCTGAGACCACAGCCCAGACACTCCGTTGTGTGACACTGGGAAAGCAGTCATCATCATGTTTATCTCTCCCAGGCATACTGATGTCTGCATTTTTTTTTAAATCAGAGGAGCAGACATATTGGAAGGGGGGGAGATGACTAAACTCTAAAAGTTTGACTAAAATCTGGGCAGCACACCAGAGCTGCCGCTTAAAGACTTTCTATCATCAACATTTCCTCAGTTTCTGATAAGGCGCCATCTACAATCACGCAAAGCCGCTCTAGCTTGTATGTCTGTCGGCCGTGTTATGAGTATCAGTTTCTCGGCTCATTGAGCTGTGCAAAGACAATTCGAACATTTTCTACATCACTGTAAATCTTGAACTTGGCTTCAGTTCAAAAATATGCACAGGCCAACATTCCTCATGAAAAGCACAGTGTTGAAGCGGGAGAATCAGTACTTTATACTAACAATGGATCACACTTTCAGCCCTTTTTTGGGGGTGTTTTCTAGCTCTAGCTTACCAACGGCCACGTAACTCCTCCAGTCCACAACTGGTGATTCAGAGGTGGCTAGAGACGGGACTCCAAACGAATGCTGACGTTTCTGTGTGGATATAAAGATGAGCTAACAAATTTAGCAAAACATTTTAAAGTATACAAGCTAAAGTCACAATATGTAAGAATCTTTGTTGAAATCATGCAAAAAACTTCTAAAATTATTAACGCAATGTGAACAAATAACAGTTTTGATGTTATGAGCTCCTATGTATTGTGTGACAGAGATATCTAATGAAGTTAGCGTGCTAGCCAGCTAGCCTCGGGCCGTACCGGTTCAAATCTCCGGTGCTTGCAGCATAAATACCAACGCTCCCCTTTCGCTCCAAGCTCCTAGTCCAGACCACTTTATGCATGGCTAACCGAGCTAATCAGCTAACCACAGCTACAGATAGCGTTCGCTAAGGCAGATATATTATCTGGAGAAACGCTGCCCCTTGTTTGTTTTAAGTATGAATTTGACAGCCATCGATTCTTAAACACTGCACCTTTAATACTCGTGCTTGAATGAATTGTATGTTATTAAGTTCGCTGACCAACAGAGTTTTGGACACTGCTTCACAGACTCACTATACCACTAAACTTTAAATGAGACTTCAGCTCCTTTCACTGGTCACAAATCAACTTATTTTTGTATATTCCTATTAATTTTTTTATTTAATTTTTTTTTTACCTGACTTAACACCATTCCTAGAGCTCGCTCTGCCTCAGTTGCTCATTTATTTGCAGCTGTTCAAGCAAAAACCATTAACATGCAAGCACGCTGCACAGAAAAGAGTCCAGCTCGTATCAACTTCTCTAAAAAAAAAAAAAAGTTGATAAATTATTTAGAAATCCTTTACATTTCAGATAAAGCATTTATAAAACATGCCATGCTTATGTGAAGAATCTCTGGTTGGTGTCAGCGCGCTGTTAATTTAACTCGCGTTTGCCTTTTTTTTAGCTTGAGGAGAAATCTGTCTGCGTGGTAGGCCATTTATTGAAGGACGTCAAACAAAAGAAAAGTAGATGCTAGTTAGCTGGAAGAGAAAATAGATAAATCTGCAGTGTGGCAACTTAATTATGTACAGATTATTACAGTTTTATAAAGCAGAAGTGAATGATTTTCGAGCCATATACATTCATTTGTAAAATATATAAGCTCTCCATATTCCTCATTATAAAGTCCTAACAAGTTTAACTTTTTATGATCTTCAGACTCCATTATACAAAGTGATGTTTAGAGAATAATTGGACGTAGGAGTGCTGGTGATTTAAGGCGAAAGTGGTGATTCTGCACGGCGACTCTGAAGCTTCGGCGGCAAGGACTGACGCTTGACAACATGAGTAATCGAGCCCGGGTCATCCAGTTGAAGGTTATCACCACTCAGTCTGCTGCCTAAAGTGCCCACTGCCGCCAGATTGGAATAAACACTTGGTTATTCAAATGTATGTACTTTTAAAAGTGGGATCAGAAAGTGTCAGTCAGTGTAACCGTCTAATCTCTGATCCTCTTGAGATTCAGGCTGTAATTTTAATAACTGTTTATTCACATGCAAAAAGATGGCGTCCCCGCCGCATGCTAAACAGGCCCGAGAATAGCAACTTTTCAGATTCATTCCGATAGCAGACACTGTTGACAGAAAGCAAACGAGGGGGCGGGATGAATTATTGAGTGCCAGGGCTGATTTGTGTGTCTGCACAAGTGCTTCATGTGCTGGTTTGGGGTCATTTAAATTTTTTGTGAAGCATTTCTGAGGTTAGAGAAGACATGGTTGTTTCAGTACGGGTAGCTTTTTTTTTTTTAATGGGGGTTTCCGACAGCAGTATAAAGTGGACGTGGCATCTACCATAAACCAAAGGAAAAGTCCCAGTCGTTAGGTCTGTTGTCCCCACGCGAATAAGGAAGTTAAGGTGCTTTCTGATAGTCGCATATACCATGAAAATGAACAATTTTGTTTGTGTCACATTCATTTTAGGAAGCCTTAAATCATATTTACAGTTACAGGTTTCTCTGCAGCCTTCTGTTCTCCATCCACAGTGGCAACCGCGCAGACTAGTCGAGCCATAAAACAGAAAATATTGACTCATAAATGAATCTTTTTGAACAGCAAAAGCTGATTAAAAGCCTAATTGCGTGGTTGCTACTTGACGACCACCTTTCATGTCTGCATGGAACAACACTTCCACATGCACCAACAAAGGATGCTGTCGTTCTGCTTTGGACACACAGCTTTATCCTCTATCTTTCACTTTGTATATTTATTATGTATAATGTGTAGAACCTTTTACAGAACGTTTCATTGACAGGTAGATGCTACCTTAGTGGCAGATCCAAATAAAGAAATGAATAGGTTGGCTGGAAACGTTGATGCTGAGCCCAGGAAGTGTCATGGAGGGAAAAAAAGGACTAATTTGTGTAATCATTTTTTCCTTTCAGTTTAATCATTTGTGTGCGCAAATGACTCAATACATGCCCTTGATTTAAAAGCATTTAATGGCGTGAAGCGCTCACTTTCAGGCTCTGGCTCACACTCTAAAAACCCAAACAAATCTCACTCAAAGTAAAAAAGGAAGCCTCAAAGAAACTTCCTGATGGAAAAATATAGAGATTCTGAAATCTTGCCTAGGCTTTTTCAGCTCCTCCATAACTTTACAGAGAAAATAGCTTCTGTTCATCAGCAGGGGTGCACCCAGAGACCGCTCCAAAGTCACAAAAATACATTTCGTGTTAAAAAAAAAAAAAAGTCTGTTTAGTCTCTTTCATTTTGTTGTAAAATGTATAAATGTTACCAATTATCTTCACATGACGCCTGGGGTTTTATGGAGACATTAAAGTGGATGTTCTGTGTGGATAACCTTGACTTGGTTTTATTAAGCAATTTGTGCACACACATTTATTGAATCGAGAGCACACATGATTAAAATCCTCAGCACAAATTAGCTGTTTCTCTCTGGCTCTGTATATACACTCACAGTTTTTTTTTGATTCAAAGGTTTGCATTACTCTGAGCTCGGAACACAGCTCCACAGCTTCAATATGAAAATGAAGACCAAGCATTTAAAAAAAATATTTAAAAAGTTAGAACTCCCGACAGGCCATTCAGATGTACTTTCACAGACATGTGCCTGCATCGGTTCTCTCTGGGTTTTCTGGCTTCTTCTGGAGGTTAATCGGTTACTCTAAATTTGCCGTAGTCATGACTGTGAATGTGTCCCTATATGTCAGCCCTGTGATGAACTGGTG
>OMLP01032108.1:2002-16992 GCA_900302685.1 Spondyliosoma cantharus | reverse complement strand
TTTATATATATATATATGACAGTATATAATCTACAGAATATTTCATTTCAACCGACAGCCTTCTCCGAGCTCGTGACCCATTCAGAATGTTCTAGACATGCCCCAGAAAGGATTATCATGCAAAAGCTCTTAACTTAAATAAATCCAACCTTCTTCACAGACTATAGCGCTCAGCTCCTCATGCCCCAGTAGTATTTCCCTGAGATATTCAGTTTTCAGTGGGGTTAGCTGGATTCAGGCAGTTCCCACAAGCACTCCCGTTTCACGTTTAGCAGCAGAAAGCCGCTCGCATCAACAGTGTTTGCATGTGTACAATGTGTGGGAGTCTATTGTGGCTGTACTGTACCATCTGTGACTGCGCTGCGCTCTACTGTATGATCATTAAAACCCTGCTGGATACTGTCTCCGTAGGGGGCCTTGGAAGTAAGCTCAAGACCCAGCATGCAAATCACGAAACGTCTCTGAACATCTGCGTGATGGGACTAACTCAGATTAAACACAGGCAAGTGACATAGACACACATGCAAGGCAGAAGACTCATCCATATGTCGATGAACCCGAGTTCTTCCTCGGCTGTGAACGCTGATTTTTCAGCTCTTTGGCAAATCAGGTTGGAGGATGGAACTATCCCGCGGCAATGGTGGCAGTGATGGCGACGGCAGCTGCGCTCGGTTACGTCTCAGGTGCTGTAAGTCACTCTGACCCCCCCGAGGGGACAGGTCCCTTCAGTAAATGATCACGACCCGGGCAACATCATTAGGCGGCTGCTGTGTGGCAGCAGCTCCTTGGCAGAGTGATAAGCAGGAACACTCTACTGGGAAATGCTTACAGTGCACTTAGAGGTGACAGGGATAATATGGGCCATGCACTTGTTATCCTCTGCAGAGCTGTACATCATTTGTTCGCTCCAGTTATAAATAAAGATTTGTCGCAAACCGAGATATGAGGTCTGGATGAGGCGCCGAGCTGCATATATCCTGGATTTTATTATTTGTAATTGACCATTTGCTGAGCCTCAAACAGCAATTGTCCAATCGCGGCACGGGAGGTAGGAGATACCATCATTTGTTTTGATCCATAAGAGTGCCGCAGGGATAATGTATTTCTGTTGGCTAATCTGGAAGTTAGCATCGTCCTCCCAAGAAAAGCCTGCGGGATTTTTCAACGAGATTTTGAATTGTTGCAGAAAATAAGCTCTGTGGCAAACACCTGTATATGATAGTTACACATTTTGTTTATCAAGGTAATCTTCACAAATGAACACTACTTTTAGGATTTTGTGAACAGAGGCTAAACTGAATTGCCAGGAGTGAAAAGCTAACGTTCGGCTATAAATAAACATCGTCCCGGTTGTATGACTTCACTGCTAAGCGTCTGAAACTATACTTATACGATACATTTACTATAAATTAATCAGTCTAGTAAATTGCTTGTAAAATTCGAGTTAAACAGTTTGCAGCTAAAGATGGACAAGTGAGTAGATGAGTCTCCTACAACCTCTGTAGTCTGGTTTAGCCGCTTGTTAACAACCACCTTTTCTTGACACGTAAACGCTTTAAAATCCCAAAAATTGAATATTAACTGATGTATTATATGTTGTAGACAAAACCGTGACAATGTCACACTTCTGATTTGCACTGGGATTACTTAACAAGACACGCTGGACAGGTTTAGCTATAGCCTTTTTATCCAAAAGTATAACATGTCATGCTACGACTCACGGACAATACATTTTCGAAACATCTGATAATTTTAAGCCTCTGGCAAAGCTGACCATGAGTCTAGCTAATCTAATTTAAGATGTCCATATACGTTAGCTAAGCAGCCAAGGAGGTATGGTTGTATTTTATAAAGTCTAATCTTATATTTTTCATAATACTCAGACTAATAGCTTCACAAGTAAAAATGTCAGCTCAAAAAATATCTAAAATTCAGGCAGAGACATCGTTATAAAACACCTGAACGGAACAAGCGTTGGATTAAAGCTAGCTAGCAAGTTACGTTTGAAATCTGCGAGTGACAGAGGGTAGGGGTTGATTCTAAAAATGAAATTCAGGTTTAGCCACCTGAAATGCTAGGACTAATAACAATACACTTGAAAA
Organism: Spondyliosoma cantharus; assembly: GCA_900302685.1. NCBI lineage: Eukaryota > Metazoa > Chordata > Actinopteri > Spariformes > Sparidae > Spondyliosoma > Spondyliosoma cantharus. The sequence continues at coordinate 14,890 of OMLP01032108.1, read as the reverse complement.
TGTCTTGCTTTGGACATTTTGAATTTAGAGTTATAAACTGATTCAATGGAGTGTTGGAACATTAGCTAGCATGGCTAGCTAGACAACTGCGATCGCAACCTGTAATTTGGCCGACTAAATCTGCTAAAATCTAAGATTTAATTAAATATTACTAAGAGTTCTCCCCTCTTATGATTGTAGATGAGTCTACACATGTGCAGTGAGATGTGGAAAGCATGACGGGCAAACAGAAGAGGGGTGAGGGGCTGATTTTAATAATGTACAGTCAGAGGGGAGAATTAATGGAGAAGTCAGGTTGATCGGACTGCATCAAAACGGCTATTATGGTTAAAATTCAAAATGCATGCACAACGCCACAGAGTTGACCGTTTTCTGTCTTCATGGTTGAATTATCAGTATTTAGCTGGATAGGCACTCGTATTTGTCCCCCTGAAAGTTTTTTGACTCTTCGTTGTCCTTAACTGCTTTCAACTGGCAGATTTTTTTATCCTCGCCTCGACTGTGTGTGAGCGATTGTGTGTTTGACGCGTTTGATGCTGCAGAATTTCTAACGGCTTTGATGGGCAGCAGTCATTTTCGCAACAGCCCCGAAGAAAAGCGTTCCAAAATGTCAGGCCATTCAGAAGAAAAGCGGCGGCAACAAGCACCGTCTATCGACTGACAAGCTGACAAGCGGCTATTAAACCCAATTGAACTGCTGAAGTGAAGTTGTGGCGCCAGGAATAGGCGGACAAGGGCTTCAAGATATTAGCTAACCGCTGAGAAAATACAACGCACACGAAAGAGCCGTTTAATGACAGGTGGTGATATCTCGAAAGGGCAAATTTGCCTACATTGTTTGTGTAATTAGTGGCAGAAAACAGATGGACTTCAGCAGCTGCAGCCGTCCGTCAGCCATAATGCAAAAAAAAAAAATAAAATACTGCGTTTCTAACGGGGTCTGCAAAGACTTCCAGAGTAAAAGTGTGGGTTGGTTTCCATGGTGAGCAAAGCTAATCAGCCGTTTCACATCTTTTTGAGTGACACAAACTAAGCTCAGATATCCTTGAATCACAGGCTCGAAGCATTAACTTGAAATAACCATCCGTCTCTTACCTTGACCCGACATGTGACCCCGAAGCCATTAAAACACCTCCCACGTGAGTCAGGAATGAGATGATTGCCACCCCGCCTTAATTTGCCACTTCAACATAAGAATTAGAATGAGAATGAAAGGCGAAGTGTAATTGCCCTTGTCTATTGCGCTGGATTGTTGGTTCCCCCCCAAAAGGAAAGAAAAAAAAAAAAAAGAGACAGCAGGCCTCCTTCATTTGCCACACAATGAAGCTCATTCTCAGAATATACGGCGAGGTAATTGAGCGACGAATTACTTTGCATCGGAGCCACTCAATGACACCGATTCTGATGTAGTAATATATTATCTCCCCCTTTTTGCGGTAATTTATCCCCGAAATGACAACCTTCCGGAGAAATTTTCCTGCTTCATGATATCTGAAAAATCATACGTCTTAAAACCAACATGTTCTTTGTTTTTTCCCCCCCAACCGTGAGAGGGTCGGGCTTCAGAAAGTACGCTATGACATTGTGATTTTTCATTATGTAAAAGTCACGTTGCAGAGTCTGACTTGTGCGCGCCGTCGTTCCCTAAAGAGAAGAAAATAAATGAGTTTCACATCAACTAATGCAATCAGCCGCGGTTAAACCAGGATCTCCCAAAATGTGATTATATCTGCAGTAATTGAGTCGACACCCCTACGTAGGATTATAATGTAGAGGAGAAAAGAAGAAAAAAAACACATTTATAGGTATGATAATTGGAGATAGATGGAGAAATAGATGTCTAAACGGAAGACGGGCAGGTAATTCAAAAACAGGCACATACGCATGTCAGGTGGTGGGAAAAAAAAGATGCCAGTCAAGAAGAAAAAAAAAGAGGACAATCTTTATTTCAATCTTTCAAACCTGTTATAAAGTGTGACAGTCTCACTTCAAACCCAAATAGGAAGTTTGGCAGAGAATGGTAGGCAACTACAAAGACCAGAAGGCAAGGCGAGGGCATGGTTTTTCCTTTAGTGCAGTTTCACAGTAATCATACAGATAACCTCTGTATATTTAAAAACAACAGGTGTGCTTAGGTTGAGGTGCCTAAGTCGATCAAGATTTACTGCGCTTTTGAAAGCACGGCGAAATGAGCAACGATCAACGACAAACCTTTGTAGCCATCTTATTACTCAGCTACACTTTTTAAAAAGGGTCACAGAATGGGGGGGAGGGGGGTAAGGATCGGAGATTACCGTCGCACAATAATAGCATCGACACCTCAAAACATTCAGTACCATTTGAATATAGCATCGTAATTCAAAGTCCTGCTTGCTCAGTTGTCACATAAAAAAAGTCAGGTTGTGGACCTGGAGTTCTGATTACTGTACCGCTGTTCCCAAGGTCGAGAATGAACTTAATGCTCGTTCATCACCACGTGTTGAAGTCCTCTTGAGAGAGAGCCTGTTAAAGAGGCTTTCATTGCTCATTTCAGGACTTATAATTGCTTTGCAGCTCTGCGCGTTAAATATAATGCAGTAACGTTTCAGATGATTAATGTAAAACAAATGCAGAGCAAATGATCCAGTGTGTCCCTCTAAAAGCAATAGCTCGACATTTGGGGAAGAATGCTTGTTTACTTTCTTGCCACGAGTTGGATTTGAAGATAGAAGCAGATCTCGAATGTTTAGCTGTTTCACCATCATAATTTAAGCCGTTCAGTTCGTGAATATTTGGAAAGTCTAAAAGAACCGCACGATGCAATCATTTAATTCCTATTCCAACAGGAAGGTAGCTGGCTCGGTCAGGGGAAGTCTCTGGCGCACAGACACTACGCAGAAAAGCCAGGCAATTTCATATCCTCGAAGTCGAACTTCTTTGGCTTCATGCACCGCTGAGGAATGAAGCGGGGCTCCATCTCCAACTCTGTATCTGGATTTCGATTGTTAGATCCGTGGGGGAAACAGCAATCCTGGCTTAGTGTAAGGTGAATAAAACTAGAGTTGGTAGATTCTTAATATCTTTTGAAAAAGCAGGGCAGGAAGCAAGCTATGGGAAGATGATGGTTGAAATGGCATCGGAGCGGTGATCAGAGCAAAATCTGAGATGAGGACACATGAAGACTTGAAAATAAAAAGGAAGACGAGTAGCTCTGCAAGTGATTCCAGTCGGGAAATGAGGGCAGAGGAGACTGTAGCTTGTGAGGATGAGAGCTCCAACGGATGGGATTTTAAAAAGATCCACGTGTGGTTTGAAAGTTTGTGGGAGGAAAACTTGGAGATGGGCGATCAGCAGGATTACATGAAATGGGATGGTTATGTAAATCAAAGCGTATGAGCCTCGAAGATTTCCACTCTGATCACAATTAAGAAGGGACTGGTAGCCTTCCACCGTCAGTAGGTCAGGTCGTCACGGGATCTAGCAGGTGTATGTGAGGCATGAAGACAGTAATGTGCTTGACTTTTGAAGGGCAACTGTTGGAGAACGTGCACCTTTAGAGATGTGGAGTATTGATGTTTCTGTGGTATGTAAAGGAGTCAGAAGATGTCGGAAGGACAATTGCTGCGCGGAGTAGTGACGGGAAGACAAAGAGCAAGTGAAGTGCCCGCAAAAAGAAAGAATTTAGGAAATAAAACTGAACAAGAGAAAAAGGCACTGCAGGAAAGAAACAGAGCTGATCACTGTATCAGCATGGACAAGTCCGAAAGGACTAAGATGGTGCTGGATGCTGCCAGGAAATTCTTGAACCATGAGGACATATTTGGAAAAGGCCTTGATAGATGGACAGTGTCGTGAAAGGGATCCCTTTGGGTGGACTAGTAAATAGTTTGGATTGTGAAGCTGTTACAATCGAGTACGTGGCGTTAAGGCAACTGATATGGATGCCAACCGCCACAAAACTCAACAGACGAAGGAAGAAAGATTTGGGCTAGCCGTTTCCTGCCATTTCCATTATTTGTGCTAAGCTAACCAGCTAGTGGCACTAGCTTCACATGTCCGCTTCTGACATGACACTGATATCTAACTTCCTCATGCAACTCTCAAGAAAGTGAACTAGCATATTTCCCCAGATGTCAAACGATCACTAAATTATCAGCTTCGTACTCGAAGCAATGAGGTCCAACATGTTTCAACATTCATACGCTAAATGTAGAAGCATCCTGGTTATGTAACAGTAGAGATTTTATACAGTAGTTGTTTTGTCTGTGCTCTTCTCACTGGGTTGAAGTGGCAGTATAGGTATAAAGATGTCAAGATTACACCCTGAGTTTCCGAGTGTTGACTACGCATTTGTCAATAATTTCTGAAACACATTTTCAGGTGCTTTAAAAAAGGTGCAATGTGTAAGAATTAGCGAGCTGTTTAATTAATACTCTGAAGAAAAAGGGGGCATCATGTTACCCGGGCAACCGCTAACCCCTGCCAACTGTAGGTGCTATAAGCTAGTTAGCTTGGTTGGCCGTGCAACTAGCGGTCCGGACTGGGACCTCAAACATCAAATTTGCTATTTTTTAACATTCTGTTAATCATTTGTCGAATTTTTTTTCTTCAACTAAGTCTTACATATTGCTCCTTTAAACATAGTTGATTGCAGAGTCTCATCCACAAACCATCGTCATTTGACGATTAGAAAAGGAGACTAAACAATCAGCCATCTTTCTTCAGAATTGCTTACTGCACCTCTAACACGCCCCCCTTGCCAGAAAAGGCGACACTGACCCCGAAATCCAACAAGGCAGACACTGTTGTGCATTTTTCATAAAAAAAAAAAAAATGGTATTACACCGGCTGTAGCAGATTTTTTTGAAACACTTGTTCTTTTCATGGAACAGGCTGGCCACTGAGTCCAAGAGGGAGCCATAACCCCAACTTGATCTCAGCTGTTTTATTTTTATAGTCACAAGGGTATGAAAATAGGATACAGATGGATTTCTGTGCCTTTACAAAACTGACAACAGTGGGCTTTACAAAAAAAAGAAAAAGAAGGGAGAAAGAAACAGGGGGGAAGGGAAGAGTGACAAAACTAAGTAGGGAGACGTTCCTAATATTCTGTACGCTCCGGTTACTTCTCAGTGCATCGGGATGTAAACTTTAACCTACCTACTGAATTCAATATAGCAACCAGTGATGGAGGACAGATTGAAATATGGAAACAGACCTGAGCCGGGCTATCTGAGGAATAGGAGTTTTTAAAAGCCGCAGGAGCTACTGATGCATGTTATAGGTGTCTGCCGTACAGGTACACACCTCCAATACTAGGAATTTATAGCTGGTTGGTCATGTTGGGTTGAATCGAGTAAAAAAAAAAAAATATGCATTTGCCTTATTCCAGTGTCGGACAGATTGATGTGAATTACCATTTCAGCTTTTTTTTTTTCCATCAGCTCTCTGCATAAATGGACACTAACAGGTGGCTGGCATGAGTAATAAGTTATAATGCTCGGCACTTTTCATCCCTAGAGGAGAGAGAAGAAGAATATTTTTCAGGCAATGACATACGATTAAAAAAAAAAAATAATTTATGGCAGATTTTTCCTTCTTGGGCACTTCTTTCGCTTTCTACACTTTTTAATCACCAAGCCTACACTTTGGGTTGGGGGAAGGTGAACAAAATGTCTGTAATTATGTTGTATTCAGTGTGAAGGCGAGATTCATCTACTCTCTACTGTATCTACAAGTCTAGGAAAACAGGAAAAATAAAAAAAAAAAAAAACAACAAATTAGATATAATAAGGGGCTTTAAAGTGGTTGCAAAACAACAGCGTAACAATGCCAGAGAAAGGGTCACACATCACAGGGAATAAACCACTGCTTGGTCGAATCATAATAAATAAGTAGTATGTTTGGTTCACAGCCGTCCTTTCTTCTTTACTCTCCGTCGTTAAAATGGCTGTTGTTGTTTTTTTGTTTTTGTTTTTAAACGTGATTCAGTGGCTTTGCTGAGCAGCTGACCTTACAAACTGACACACAGAACTCAAAGATGGGAGAATCAGTCTGTGCTGGGGGGGCTTTGAGGAGAAGTGATATGAAAGACAAAGAAGCAGAACCAGTAATACATTGATATGTCTTTGAGTTTCATGTCACTGCATTTGACTAGGCCCATCATCCTCTATCCGACGGGGAGCCCCCTGTGTTAATCGGTTTTCTTCTCATCGGGATCCTTCTCGCCAGCCTCGTCTTCCTCGGCCTCGTCGGGGCCCTCCAGCTCGGCGGTGCGTTGACACTCCTCCTCCTCTTCCTCCTCCTCGTCAGTCAGGCCCTCCCTCTTGAGCGCGTCCATGTCATCCGAACCGTCATCCGACTCAGCCGTGCAGATGCCGTAGCACATCAGGCTAATTACACCCAGCGGTAGGCCGAACAGGAAGCAGCCCAGCAGCGGAGAGCTGCGGAACACTGACTGATGTAGGAATAAGGAGACAACAAAAGATTAAAGGGGAGACAAAACAGAGGAAGCGAGAGGGGGGGGAGGCAAAAGTAAAGTTTGAAGGAGATGCGAGTGGGTTGAGGGGACAGCAAGAAGTGACAGAGCAAAGAACAACACATGAAATAACACATGAAAAGTATTACTCAGAAGAAATTCCAGCTTGTTTACACCAACCACAATAAGACCACAGGCTCAACTTTTCTTAAAAGCTACAATGCTCTTGATGTAAATATACGTGGTAAGAATCATTTTCCTTCTTTGTCTTTTTCAAGTCTGGATTACCAGCCAAACAATGCGGGCAACTGTCTAGCAGGGCCCCCGGACCTCAGCGCCACAACAACTGACCAATCAGGGCTTGGTAGGACTAAGATTGGGGATGCCTACAAAGCTACACTAATGATTAGCCAATGATGGCCACAAAATCCAGTAAATGAAAAGAAATTAACTTAACTGAGCAAGACAAAAGTAGAAACCATGGGTAGTTTACTGCATGCACCCTTCATTATGTGCTACTTGCATGCACAGCTGATAAATTGGGATCAACTGGGGTTCAGCAGGGGGCCAGAAGCTTCACGCTTGCCCCGGGCCCCAAAATTGGTTAATCCGGCCCTGACCTTATTTCGCAAATTCACACATAAGACAACAAACGAACCAATTGATCCTTTTTCTTTCATTTCCCTCACTGCTTCCTCTGTACACTACACCATGGATGTAGAGTAAGCCTCCAAGTGTTACATCTCTTTCAACAGCCAGCGTTTACAATATTAAAGAGCCTTCCAGCTATTAGGTAGAATGAATTTCATAATCCTATTTAGAGCGCCCATCCGACAATATTTGTGGGGGAAAAAAAAAAAAATCGCAAACAGGTTTTCGGCAGCAATACTGCATTTATTCATTTATTCGTTCATTTGCATTACGCCATTAAGCTTCGCGAGTGTGTTTAGAGGGAGGTCACAAATCATTTGCAGAAACTCAGGCAGGCTTTAATATTTTAATACTAATTAAATTTCAGTTGTGCAATTCTAGGATGTCTGTATTATGTTATATTTTGTATTCCATCTCATCTTGTTTGTTTTTGTTTTTATACTCATGACCAGATTGGAGATTTGTACCCTTTTATCTATAATCCTTTGGGTCTCACGTACTTTTGACATTGTACAGTTTGAACTGAAATAAATAAATAAATAAATAAATCTCCGATTTCAAACACAAGCCCTACATGTTTTGCACACACATACTGCGATGTATCCCGACTTTGAATTACATCTATATATTATTTCTCACCATGTGCCAGCAAGGATAGGCTGGAGTTATGGTTGCACACATCGTAAGTGGCCAACGACATTGTTGGCATTAATACATGTGCGCTGGTGGGTGTGTACTGTTGCTGGTGGTGGTGATGCAGCGGTGCTCCGGTAATCAAATCGACCTCTTCGGCTCACAGCTGTCTGTATCTGAGCTAGGCAGTATCAAAGCCGTCATACAGCTCCACTGTTGGGACTACACGACTTTCTCTCTTTTAATCAGAAATCTTGGCAGTCGTTTTGGTTTGAGCACTACCGAATGATCAGCAATAAGGGGATTACACATTGCAAGATCTTTCAGGAGGAGGAATCTTCGACAAGCCTGCCTGGTCTCCAAACTGTCAAGAAAACACGCTTGAGGTGAAGTTGTTAAAAGAAAATAAATGTGGGTGAGAGACTGGACTGTTATACTTGGACCGCAGGGATCATCTGTTCTGCAGAGAGAGTTGGCTTCCTGCTGGTATCTGGTTTCAAATAAGGACGACGCGGTTAGAAATACTGAAAAGCTTGTGTCTATGTCGACATCCTCTTGATAGAAATCTTTGTTATTGTGCCCCCTTCACACAAGTGGACGCATGATAAGACTGGGTTCAGATTGCGACTGCAGATGACAGCAGGGGGTCGCCTGCTCACGTTGGCTCTTTGCGTGGCCAGGGACAACCGGATATTTAACCTGCTTTGATATCAAATCTGCAAACTCTCGGATTGCATCTTTTACCAGTTCACGGCACATGAATGCAAGTGCCAATTTGCCTCTGATTTGGGGCTTTTTTTTCTATGCCAAGAGCAAAATTAGGGCTACAATCCTGCAGAGTGAACTCGGCATTAGAGGCCCAAAGAGTCAACAGTTAGATGGAATTGTGCATTTAGTGCTTTTTCAACAGTTTGTTCAGGAATTGATCTGCTCACTGGTCATGACTTTCCATTCACGTCCATGGCCTGAAATAACTGCATATAAAATGAAACGTGTATTACTCCTCTCCTGCAAAAACACGACCCATCACCTCCTGCGGGCACAACAATGGCCGAGCCAGTAAGGGGCAAATTTTCAATTTCTTCTTTAAATGTTCTCACTGACAAATGAGTCATTTGGCTCTAATATAGCAGGATACATCAGAGACAATGTACCTAGGAGGGAGTATTCTGTCACAACTTCTGTCAGCCACTGAGCTGAGGAGAAGAGAAATATTCACATTCCCTCCAGTCATTGCCACTGCAAGAAGGATGGTAATTGCCGGTGCTGTGTGATGCTAGACGAGGTAGAGATGGCGTATGCTATGCTAACACAGCTGGCTATGAGTCATTGAGCCTAATGTGGCTGCTTCCTCATGCTCCTGTCAAGACATGCATTTAGATAGTCTCTTCGGGGGGGCAAGTTGATGGCTGCAGCCTATATGCTTTGTATCATTTCATGTCACTGTGAGCAAGACAAGCCGTGGCGATGCTTATAGCTCGCCAGATTCGGGGAAGCCAGAAGAGAAACAGCATGTCCTTCTTACAGGTTACTTTTATTCTTACTGCTATTTTTTTTTTTCCTAATGAGAACAGATAGAGTCCTGCACATTATGTTCTTACAAAGCCAAAAGAAATGTACTGGGTTTGTATTAAAAGCTTAACTTATCTGACAGATTTTTATTCTTCTGTTTAAAAACTGTCAAACCTGGACTGAAAGCTGGGAAAAAACCTTGAATGAAAATGTTCTACACGCCTTTTATCCTCGTCAAGGTTAAGTTCACAAGTCACTATACCTTCTATATAAACATTTCCAGGATATGAAACCTGTAATTTTCCTTTAGGAGTTCTCTACATCCCTTTAAGGATGTTGTTAAGGACAACCGTGCCAGCTGAGGAGCACTGCAACGCAGCTGTATTTACATTTCTATCACACCCTTGGTAAAATAAACGCCAGTTCTTCCAAAAGAAGCAACTGCTTAGAGTGAAAGTGGGAGGAGAAGCAAGTTCAGCCTCCTGACCTCCACTCTTTCCTAATCACTCCACCTCCTCCCGCTCCGTTGCCTGTTTCTCTTTCCCCATACTGTGTTTACAGCCCGCTTTGCATATTCTCAGTTGCACTCGCGGTGTTGTCCTCTGAATGTTGTTTTCCTCCCAGAGGGAAAGAGCGGGGCACTCGAGCATTTGTTTTACAGTGTTACTGAACTCGGCACGCCGTGCATATATACAGGATTTACCCTAAATTGGCAAACGCAGACAAGAAGAGGCACGGTGTGACACATATCAACAAGCACAAGGTGTTCAGTAGTATCATGTTAATAAATGGTTTAACTGTAAAGGTAAAGAACAGAGATGTATATGTTGTGTAGCCCATCATTATAGTAAATAAAAAATAGTGCAACATTATATTATTGGCTAACTAGCTTATGTTAAAATAGACTTTAAAGCTGCACCAACGGTGTCAGTCACACAGAAAAAGCTACAGAGAACTACCAAGCTAGTACACAGATCCCCTTAATTTTACGTAGTGTTTTAGCATCTTTTAGCTTATTGTTTTGGTTAGGGCTGCAAGTGACAGAGAGTTAGCAACTAGCTTGTAAACATAAAGCATTTAGCCGCTCAAAAGCTAGACATTCGTCTCAGGAGATGGTGGAGACCAAAAATAGAGCTAAAAATAAGTGAATATTGAACCTTGTCAACTGGACGGAAACTACATATTAATGCTAATGTTGCTATGTGTCTGCCAGATGTTTCAGTGATAAAAAAAAAAACTATATGTGAACAAGTTTTCTGTATAAAATTAGTCAGTAACAGTTTTACTTTGAGGTTATTACAAGTAGGTATTTCAGGTAAAGCAGCAAAAGGCTAATAGAGTGTCACATGAATGATTATTATTACAATATACGATAGCCTCGCTTGTTTTTAGCTAACTGAATTTAAACATATTGACAATATTAATATGACTACTTGAATGAACTTCATCAACAACATTGTGTTTCTATGTTAATATTCTTAATATCATCCTAGTATGAACTTTCATAAACTTACCATAATGGTGGATCTGGCATCAAAGGCCACGCGTTTGATCCTCTGAATGAAGCCATCACCTCCATACGCCTGCAGGGAGACAGAAGAGTTACTGCGTCTAGTTTATCCCGATTTTTTTAAACCAGCACTCATGTTGTACATTTGCCAGGTTCAATCCATTCTTACGTTTGTACAATGTGGTGCAATTATCGAGGACAATCCCTAAATAACAGAACAATTATCTACATATCAATAACAACTACTCTCGCAATACGCGCACAGAATGATCGAAGCCTCGGGTATCCAGTTGGTACATCCTACACATTTAAAATATTGTTTAATTAACCGCTTCCCTGCACAAAACTATCTGATGTGTCCGACTCTCTCTGTTCACCGTCCGGCGGTTCTAGTCTGCCAGAGAGCTCATTTATTGGCAACAGCACCTGGGCCGCCATTGAGTGATCTGCCCCGACACTAATTCATCAGGATGGCCAATTAGCGAGCTGTGACTAAGCAGGACTTCTGTGAACGAGCTGAAGGTGGGCGCGACATGATTTTCGGGGAAGCAGCTGTTGCACAGATGCTTGTGCTGGGTGAGTAGTTTGAGAAGTTTTTACTAACATTTTTTATGCACGTTGTTGGAATGTCTCTTTCTTAATTGCAAAGGAGTAAAGGGTGGAGGAAAACTGAAGCCAGCGAGAGCAAATCAGTGGAGATACACCTTTTTATCAATTCCATAAAAAAAACAAAAAAAACCTGCTGGAGAGAAGCTACAGTCTGCCAGCCTACAGTCTGGCTGGCTCATGCTTCATGTTCATGCTTTTTATGGAAAAGACAAAAAAAAAAATATTCAAGAATTTTGGTCATGCTCGGGTAAAAATTCAGCTCTCCACATTTCCCAAAATAAAAGAAAAAGAGCACCCATGTAATCTCATAGTAACTAACTCATATAAATTTTCATGTGTTTTTTATGCATCTCTACATGAAGCACAAAGCAGCCTCAAGTCTCCTCCTGTCAGACTTTCAACAAAAGGTTGAAACCAGGCCTTGGCAGGAACCCGACTGCAGAAACATGGAGGTTTCTGTTGCTGTTTATTTGGTGGGAGGTGGTTTGTTATGCCAAGCAAAAAATAGCTCGGACCTTTCTTGGAAAAAAAAAAATAACAAAAAAGGACAGGACCTCTGGCTGTTTGGCTTACGGTTTCATACATCTGGTGACTTTATGCTGTTCTAGTGTTGTACCAGGCGGGCAGTGGCATTTCTTTTCCAGATTAGACTACAAGACAGAGTCGTGTAGTAATTTCAGTGTTTGACTCAGGGAGAGAATTATCGGAGATAATCTATTCAGAAAGGACAGCAATATGAAATCTAAACATGCAAGCGGAGATTGCAAAAATACCTCATCTGGGGAAATTTTTTTCCAGGGGGGACTTAAAATGCGAGGCAACATGCTTGATTAATGAAGACTACTGGTGTGATTACAATGGTACAACACAAGGAGTAGGAGGGGGAAATAGCTATACTGAGCTGAATGCATAAACAGAAAAGCAGGAGAGAAGGAGGGAGGAGGAGACGAAGATCTTGGACCTGTGCGGAACCGTTCAAAACGCCGGTGATGAATTGGACCAGCTGCTCCATGGTCTCAATCGGCTCACTGGGCAGGAAGTACTGCTCGTTGGATGTGTTGAGGATGATAACAGAAGGCACCGTCACCTCGCTGAGAAAAAGAAACAAGAAGCGCAGCGTTTAATCGTCTTAACCTCGGCACCTTGGCCTGCCATTATCAAAGTGCATCATTAGATGGGAACAAATTGTGATTTGGTAAAAGAACAAATCGTAATGCAATACTGAGATAAACAAACCCCTTTGTACTCAGAGCAACCCAACTTTTCCCATGGGCCCCCGTTTCAAAGAGAGGATTTTTTCCGTCTGAAATAGGCCAAGACTGCATCGCCTTTTTCCTCAGACTGGCATCTTTTATGCAAACACTGTGCAACTCAGGGGCTTTATGGGTCTGTGCCGGTCACAGTTAAAGAGACCTTTACAAATTACAGCTGACAAGTGAATCGCAGGGAGTCCAGAAGAAAGCAACTCTGCATACATGCTGAGACTTATAAAAAAAAAAAAAAAAAAAAAAAAAAA
>OMLP01032104.1:30744-64164 GCA_900302685.1 Spondyliosoma cantharus | reverse complement strand
TTTTATAAATATCTTGTGTTCTGTTCAGTGGTAGACAGATCGGCCTGGCTGATTATCAGGGCCAATATTAAGCATTTTCCCAAATATTATGATTGGTGATTGCCCATTTATAAAAAAAAAAAAAGAAAAGAAAATAATTTTAAGAATGTGCTGCTTTGGCTCTGATGGAACATCCTCACACAATGTCCCACCCACAAATATTTCTGGCCGGTATCATGTCACAATGAAAAGCCTGTAAACACTGAATAATAAGAACAGAAAAAAGGAAATACTCAAAGCGCAGAAGCATTTTACTTAAGGACAGTGCTTGAGTAAATTGTACTTGGGTCCGATCTATTACTGTTTGTTTTAAACTTTGACACAAAGACTGAATTTTTTACTGCAATTGGGTATTGGTTCCTAACATTGGTCTCCTCGATTTCTAATAATCTTTATGAATCCCGAACAAGCCATATCAGTCAACCCCTCGTTCTGTTGCAGGTGGTTTAACTGTTAAAACATGTTGTGATGTGGTTTTAAATGTCTGTCTGACAGGCTGCTGCCTCCTGAGTTATCTTTTACCACAGGTGCTGTAGCTAAAGTCCATGGATCCATATCACTGTCAGGGAGTAACTCATACTCTACTACCCTATGTCTGAAACTCTCAAATCTTCCTTTTAGGTTGGCTTTCAGTTCATACATCAATGGCATGTAAGAGAAGATTAAAGTTTCCTTGAATCTGTAGTGCGTGTTGGATTTAGTAAAGCAGTTTAAGAATACATGAACTCACAGTTGTGACTGTTGTACAACACCTTGTTTGCTTGGACACGCAACTCGGAGTGCTGCTGCTCATTTGAAGTGTCATATTCATGTGACAGAGTTCAAAGTCCCCAAGATAGGCATCGTGGCTCTGATACCGAGTCCGGAGAGCAGCATGGTGGCATGTTTACAGACACACTGTCACGTGTGCTGCATCCTAACATCTCAGATACACCGGCCACCAAGCCTCATTACTTGCTGTGCTCACCAGTTGCGGACACTTTCAGAAGTCTGTACCGCATTGATGCACTTGTGAGCAACATCTCCCTGCTTCCTGTCAGCACATCTCAACCACCGTGCTTTGTTGGATTTGTCATCCTCCTATCACCACAGGCAATCCGTGATGGACTCCAGGTCTCGCAGACTTCCTTTTTGTCTGCCCAGCTCGAGGTCATCCTACACATCCAGTCCAGCGGTCTCCTCCTCGTCTCTGGGCTCCAGCAGGTTGTACAGTCGGGAGACATCGCTGAATAATGACCGCTTCCCAAGGGCATCGTCGGCTTACAAGGCAGACTTGGAACAACAGGTAGGTTGACGGCACAGCCCTCTACGGCCCAGTAAAGGCCAGGAACCATGCATTGTCATTTAATAGACAGTGCACAGTCCCCTCTGTACATTTGTCTACAGCATATCTCGTTCAACTGGACGACAACACTCCCTTGGTTTATTTTGCATTAGTGTTGTTGTCCTGTTTATGTTGCTTCACTTCAGCGTGCTTGATTTTTAAACTGTCATGGATGAACACTAATGCAGCCTGGTATACAAAAGTCATGCAGGTGGAATAGTGTCGCTTTAAGTTGGATAAAACAGTCCAGAGCAACATAAGCAACAGCTGCGCTCGCTTGGTGCACATCAAACGACTGTATCCGTGTTGCTGTGACTTCTCTGCCTTTCTGGGTGTATCCCAGAGAGGGAGCATGCGAGTGAGCTCTTTTCTTACAGCTTCCCTCAGGAGAACGATACAGTAGCTAACTACATTTATCAGTGGTGCAACAGCCGACACTTTGGAGGTCTTTTTATAGGGCAGCCTAGATTCCTTGGCACACGTTGTGTGTATTTTAGTCCCGCTGCTCGTCAAAGCCCGTCTCGAAAGATAGTGTTACAGTTGGCCTGGCTGGGCCCTTTCTAGGCGTTTCTTTCCAGAAGAGTCGTGAGCTAGGTGCAAACTCCCAACATGCCGCTCAAACATGGCGATTTAATTTATTATGGGTTTAGGGGGCAATTTAAGATGTCTTCTTGAAATAGTAGGAGTTTAAAGACAAATCTATATTGGTTTATTTTATTTAATTTATTTATAATGTCACCATTTGATGCACCACACCAGATTATATCAGATCATCTGTGGTTCCTTGACAGGCCTGAACACGGAAGCAGCACAGTTACAAACAGCGCAGTTTGATTTTAGCATCAGCCACATGAACACAAACTATGTGGTGTTTACAAGATAAAGGAAGTCTGTGTGCATAAATGTTTTTGTTAGTTAGTTTCCCACAGTTACGGTCCATTAAAGGAATCCTGGGTGGATTTCTTGTAAGCAAAGTTATGTTTATATTCACTTTTTCTCACCAGAACACACTAACTGGTTGCAAAGACTGGCTTTGGAAGTGTTTCATGAGGATGGACATGCATCCTCATGAAACACTTCCAAAGCCAGTCTTTTGAACCTGTTGCGTACATTCCATGTTAATATTAGCTGGCAGTTTTCTTCTTCCCTGCTCTTTTCTGTGTGTTTCCTAAGTTTCTTACAGCCATCATCACACCACATGCATGTGCTTGTGCTAGTAGAGCTAACGAAATGGGGGACCGCTCCTCAGAGAAATGCTCCACAGCACCACTAGTGATGGGGGGAAAAACAGGAAGAGTAACTAGTCTTTGTATGTCACGTTTGCCCAGACAAGCGTCTTAACTAACTCTTTTACCTTCTCCCCTCCTGAAGAATTCTCGTCTCCTGAGGTCATCCAGAGACTACTGCGGCTCTGACAGTCACTCCACCAGCTGGAAGTTGCCCTCTTCTCTGACGTCCTCCAGCCGATCTTATGACCGCTCGTGGGCTGAATCCTCTCTCAGCAGCAGGAGCAAACTGGTACTGGAGCTGTACTGTCATTTGTTTATAACAGGCAAAATGCAGCTTGGTAAAATGTACTTTCTAAAACATTTTAGAGTAGAAGTGAGAGGAATATTTCTGAATGATACCACTGAAATGTTTTTTTGTTTTTTGTATCTCTGCCTTCATTTCCCCAGACTGATTCTGAGGGGAGGTTGGGGATGCGCTCAGTTCTGTTGAACGCCACTGATGATGGCGACTCTAAAAGGGCCAAACTGTCATACAGCAACAGAGGACTGTACTCAAGAACGCCCAGCACCTCAGTTACAGGATCCACCTATTCCAGTAATGGGCTTAGCAGTGGCAGAGGTACAAAATATCATATGACTTGTGGAGGTCATGAGAAGGATCACTTCCCCAGTTTTGCAATCTTTGTCTTGTCTTGCGCTGTTGTGGATGTAAAGATATGACATGTTAATTCACACTGATGCAGTTTGTCCAGAGCACAACCCAACCGCCTGGCTTGAGCTGCTCATTGCATTTCCACATTTTGGTCACTGTGCCTGCAGTGGAGGGCGTCTGTAAAATCAGACGGCTGCTCCTTTTTGAACGTTTTGCGGGCTCATTAGCGGTAGAAGCTGTGGAATACCACAAGATTAAATAACGCTGAGTGGTTATAATCATTCACAGCCAATACACAGAAGATGCTGGGCATTTTGAAGCATGTCACTGAGTCTGATTTGACTTCATTACAGGGGGTAACGGTAGTGAAACAGCAGCGCAGTGTGGGTGGCTAACATTAGGTTGCATCAGTGAAAGTCACCGTACTTCAATAACGCAAAATATGATAAGGAGCGTTGCATTTAGTAAAAATGAATTGCATGTTAAAAGTAAATTATAATAAACTATATCTAAATAGTTATTTTAAGGAAACATGGCTCTGAACTTAAGTGATTGACTGCTGGTGATCATGTATGGTTGCAAAAATGCAGCCTCTGACAGTCAGATGTGAAAGTAATACGGCAGCTTTTGACACAGTGACACACTACTAGATATGTTAATTATGAATCAATTAAAAAATGTATTAACCCGAACAATCAAAGACGGGCACACATGCATAAAGAAGTCTCTTGTGACAAATGACAAATAATTGCTTATTTAAATGTGTAAAAATAAAATCCAAAATACTAGTATGAAAAAGTTTGATTAAAAACAATTCACTTCACTCAATTTTAAAAATGCATAATACTTCCAACACAAATGTTTAGTAATCTTAATTTTTGTTGGATGTCGTTGGGCCGGTTGTTGAGTAGTTTAATACTTGTGTTATCTCGTTCATCATTCAAGTAACTGGGTGTTTTACGCCCTCTGTTCTGTTAATGTTGCCTTCTCTGATTTTGCATCGTGAATAGATCGAGTCAGTGGCTAAAATGGTTTTGCTGATGGAAAAACATCCAGCTCTTTTATATATTTTATAAATGATCGTCTCGAATGGAATTTCTTGCCGAGTTAAAACATGAAGTGCTGAATCAAATATGTGCAAACAGGAAGTCACAGCAGCATTACACAATGTGCGATAGAGCTCCCAAAAATGAATGAATAGTTTAAAGAGGCCAAACGATGCTTTAAACTTAGCTGGGGATCCCGTGTAAATGTAGATATGAACGTTTGTTTCAACTGTAGGATTCAGGGAGTTTTAAACGAAAGGGAACTCTGTGATAATGCTGAGTTACTCGGTCTGCTGTTTGAATAAAGCTTTGTCATCTGAGGTATGTCATGTTGACATTGAAAAATATCATTATAAAAACACGATTGTACATACTTAGAAATAACGTCCTAATCATCATCAGCTCTCTCTCAGACAGCTTATAGCTAAGCTAACGAAAGCTTTGTCATTTGATTCAGTTGACTTGGTAACCGTCACACCTGGCACTGAGTGTGTGTGTGTAAATAAGAATAATCTCTTCTGCTTTGTGTGGTGCAACCGGTTTTGATTCAGTGATGCATGAATCTTCTTTTGGAAACACAGATGGGCTCAGTTCAAGCTTGTAACCGGCTCTAGATGTTTTTTGTGTTGTAACTTAGGAGCAGGTTGTCAGGAGAAGGCCTCTGTCAGCTGAAGATTTGGTTGCAATTCAATCACGATTTCAACCAGACATGGGTACTTGCTGCTAAAATGACTGGGCATGAAATAAATTATTAATGAATAAACTTTAAAAATGTAAAATGGCTCATAATGTAATTGAGATGTCAAGTCAAATTCTGATAACTTCCTGCAATAATGAAGTGATTTGGAAAGGGATCCCAGCAAACCTCAGAACAGTTTGTCTTCTCTTGTCTGAACAGGTACAGGTGAAAAACAAAATGACACGTATGATTCATCGTGGAGCTCGCGCCGTTTACTCTCACGGTCGTCATCCTCCTCCACAAAGCCGCTGTCAACCAGGAGAGAGCTGGAGACGAAAACCGAGCCAAGTCTCTCGGGCTTGGGGGAAGGAAGGATGAGGACTTCTGGATTGGGTTCCTCATTGTGTAGGCATACTTTTATGAAATAAAACGCAGTCAGTACACAGCCTGCTTACAGCATCACATATATGTCTCTTCTCTCATTTCAGATAAGACAGACAGGGTGACCTCCACATATGCGCAGGGAGCTCGGCCTAAAGAGACTGCCTACTCTCCCTCCTCCTTCTCCTCCTCCTCTTCCTCCTCTTCTTACGCCTCCACTGCCAGAGAAAGCTCCCTAAACCGCCACCTCTCATCTTCCACCTCCCACCGGTCTCCTCCTCTGGCGCGTGACTTCAGCACCAGAACGGCGTCACGTTTCTTGAACGGCTCATCCGGCCTCCACTCGTCTCAGGAACAATCCAGAAACCCCGTGTCACCCTCAACTATCAGCTCCTCTTACTCCTCCCGCACTCCCTGGTCTACCACTCCTCAGGCCGTGTCAGAGTCCATGCTCCCTGCCAGGCTGATCCCTGAAGGTGGAGAGCCAGAAGGCCGTCGCTCCACTCGTCACTTCCTGTCCCGTCTCTTTTCGCGGCGCTCCAGCCAGGACTCCTCTAGTGGATCTTCCAGCGTTCGCTCCCTTGATGATGACAGTCCGTCGACCGGTGGAGAGTCTGTGGACAGCGACGAGTGTGCCAGGATGCCGAGCGTGGAGCCCGGCACTGGAGGGTCCGAGGCGGCCTTGGGTAGCCTGAGGAATCGTAGAGCGGACCTCGCCCCTATCAGGGAAAACAACAGCGATGGCTACTGTAGTGGCCCGGCTCAGTCCAGACCATCGTTGTGGAGAGAGCCTGGCGTTGGCAGCACTAATAACACAAGCAGTGCAGGAGGAAGCGGCTCCTCCTGGCTCTCCTCCTCCCTCCGTGGCCGCTGCCCTCCCCTCCTCTCTCGCCTTAGAAGACACGTGAGAGACGAGAGCGCACACTCGCCCGCAAGCTTAGAAGAAGGCTACAGTCGGCCGCAGCATTTACTGAGAAGGTGGGACAACCTAGAGCATAAAGCTTCACAGGACGATGACGATGACGAGGAGGACGAAGAGGATGAGGATGAGGACGAGGACGAGGAGGAGAAAGAGGAAGGAGCAGTGGGTGTCGAGGCCTTTTGTGCAGGTCATCCCTGCAGACTCGAGGATGAAGCATTACCTGACCTGGAAGATGCCTCGGTTGGGTTTTCGCCACGCCGCAGAGTCGGAGTGTATGAAAACATCTCAGTTTCTCGGGGTCCATTGAGCGGTGTCGAGAGCCAGCTGGATGAACAGAAGGAGAAGCACGTTTCCAGCAGGGATCAAGAGAAGCTGCGCAAGATCAAGGAGAGGTAATGGATTTTTCATCTCCCACATTAGATGCATTCATTACGTTTGTCCACTGAGGAAACTGGCGCTTAATAAACCATGTCTTTGCTGTCTTGGTATGAGTTGGATAACATTGATATCAAGCTACTTTTTTTTTTTCTTTTTTTAAGTGACAATTCTCTCACCAATTAGTGTTGCAAGGAGCTAGAACCTCGACCAAGGTGGTACCGAAAAAAGAACTGGCTACTTCCCACTTCTCACTACTTTTACCAATGGAAAACCAAGTTAGAACGGCTCCAAACGAGTCGAGTTCAGTTATTAGAATAGTGACATTCCGGGGCTGTTGCTGTTTTACTTAAGCTCTCTTTATCACAAACTAGTTCTGGATCTGTGGCAATGTACAGATGGTGTTTGTTTTTTGTTTTGTTTTTTATATTTGATTTTTCTTTATTACCCATTGTTGAAATTGAACTTCTTTCTATTTTTATGACTATTGCTTATTATGAAACATTCTTACTTATTACTACAAGCATCAGTTTTTATCAGGCTGTACTGTTTTTACAACAAACATACTGTAATATAATTTTATCTAACAAATGAACTGCTACTGCTGCTCTAAGGTTTCTCAACTATCATCTTACATTAAAGTTGCAGGTTGGTCTTAAAATATGCATGACTGTTGTGTCTCTGACATACAGCCTCAGTTGACTTTGTTAAGCACAGTGATGAGTGAAAAGCAGCTCATGGAAAAACCTGACTTGACAAACTACTGGACGTCAAATCTGATCAGTTCTTCAGACGGCGTCTTTAGTTAGACAACACAGAATGGCACAAAAGTACTGAACCTACAAAGACTTGATCAACTTTATAGTCAGTGTATTTCCTTCTCTCTGAGGCTGAAAACTTTTACATAGAATATCATTTAGTGTTGTATCTCCAGTGGAACTAAATTCTCCCCCTGTCCTGATTTAGACTGCTGCTGGAGGATTCTGATGAGGAAGAAGGCGACCTGTGCAGAATCTGCCAGATGGGGGAGGAATCTGCATCCAACCCCCTGATTCAGCCGTGCCGCTGTACAGGCAGTCTGCAGTACGTCCACCAGGATTGCATCAAGAGGTGGCTTCGCTCCAAAATCGGCTCAGGTAAATATAAACCTCCTCCATGGCTTCAGCTTTCACCAAAACTACATCTTTTCAAACAAGTCGTGTGTTTTGTTTTTTTTTCCCTCCACCTACTTTTAGGCACAAATCTCGAGGGCATCACAACGTGTGAACTCTGCAAAGAGAAGCTGCGTTTGAACATTGATAACTTTGACATTCAGGAGTTGTACAGGACACACGTGCAGGTGAGTCGCCACTTTATCGTCACTCAGACCTCCAGCCAGTTGAACGTCTATGGTTCATCATCCAAACACTACATGAGCAAATATCTTGTGAGTCACGGTGTTTCCTCTAAAACAGTTCCAGAGACTTTTACAATTTGTCAGGCAGCATTGAAACCATTCTGGAGGCTCTCTTTGGTTTCCTGACGTGCTTTATGTTGGCTTGTTTTTTTTTATTTTGTCAACCAAACTGTGTGTGTGTCCTCTTGATTGAAAACAGTCGGGTTAAAGATCTTTATTTTTGCCTCGCAGTCAGAATACGATGAGTTCATCAGCAGCGGTCTCTATCTGGTGGTGCTCCTGCATTTCTGCGAGCAGAGGTTCTCGGATGTTCTGGGAGCGGTCGATGCAGCCGGGGTGAGAACACAAACTTGCACACATTCACAGACACACAGATTTACCCACAGCGCTAAATCTGTATGACGATTGATTACACATCGGCCTTTCTTAACACTGGCTGACTTATATTTTTATTTCTAGTCGGTGCATAGCTCATGTTTGCGCACATTGAAGGACAAAGGCTCCAAGTCAATACTGATTTACACAATTTGAAAATGTTTAAATGTTGAATTGTAGAATAGAAATCTTGAAAAGAGAAACTTCTTCCCTTTCTCACCCAGTTATTCAACCTGGTGAGAATTCTTCATGAACACATGGACAATCTTGAAAGTACGTTGCTCACTCTGTCTCTCCGATGCTTGTGTATTCATTGACGGGCCATCCTCATGTTTCTGTAGATCACGCACTTGTGTATATTCGTGTCATATTAATAATCTGGCCATAGAATTTGACTTGATGTCTCTGGATTGCAGTCCCCCACGGCGACAGTGACGAGGAGATCCGAGACAACAGACCGTCGATTGAGTTTTCTGACCTGGATGACGATCTTGAGGAGTACTGATCGTGTGAAAGTGGGTCAGAGTTGCAGGGCTACTCCATGCCATATGGTAGCTCACCCAGTTTTAGCACATGCTTCGACATTATATTCATCTAAAATGAAACGGCAGTGAGAAACGCCGAGTGCACAGAACGCGTCTCGCCTATGTCGCAGGTGGCTTTTTGAAGTTATGCAAACTTGAAATGAGCGTAAACTATTTTGGTTGACACCACCGTATTTCTGTTTCTGAGAGTGCACTTTATTCAAGTATAATAAAAATGAAAATGCAAGTCTTTTTTAACTGTTATACCACAAGTGCTTTAAAACAAAATGGCTGAAATTGAAAAAGCATAGAAGGGCAACAGTGACTGATGTGTTGATTTGTACTTAAGTTGTGACGGCAAGGACGACACTTTTCAGAGAGGATGTAAAAAGTGGTGGTTATTCCTTTTTGTTGTCGGTTTTCCTCTGAGAATGTTGAAAAAAAATAAGATCTTACCCCATTGTTGATTTTCTTCCTCTTAGTTTTCAGTGTTTGCTTTGTGTATGTACAAATCTAGTTTCATGCTTTTTGTTTTGGGAATAAAGATTGAATATGCCAAGTGTCTTTTCCGCTCAGTGTTTTTTTTAATATTATACTTTATCGTTCCAATGTATCTGTTGGTGCTGCTGCAGGCAAAGAACAGCTAACGAGCATCCTTACATATCACCTATATGTCACCCAGTGACAATTTAGGTGTAAAACTGAAAATCTAAGACTCATGGCTTCTGTGGTGAGTTGACTGATTTACAGCTCGAAGCCAAATGAATAAGTTGTTTATTTTAAAACTAATCATCCTTGGACTAAGTCCAACAAACGTCGAATGACATCATCCTCAGTTCAAATTTTATGCTGATTTCTAGTTAGTTGTCTGTAATTAATCAGTGATGGAATGTAACTAAGTACATCTACTCAAGTACTGTACTTAAGTCCAATTGTGAGGTATACTTTAAAGACAAATACTCTACTTCACTACACTTAGTTAACTTTTAATTTATTTTATCAGTAATCAAATAAAACAAAGGGTATATAGTTTATAACGACAGTAAAACACACTGAATGACTTTGAGATGGACAGGTGTTTGAAGACAGGAATTTTTATTTGGAGGATGCTGTACCTGATTTGAGCTGACAGATCTCTTACGGAGTGTTGGGAAAGTTACAACAAAAAACATTTGGCTGACAACTTGATATGAACGGGTTAACAAGCCGTGCCGAGGAAAGCTCAGGCTTATGACATTCAAACGAGTCAGAGCAATCTTTGGTTCATTCTCCGTTATAAAACATCACATATTTACAAAGCATTCACAGCAAAACGGCAGTGCAACATGAACGTCTTTAAAAACTCCTCAGACCTCGTTGTGCTTAAACATTTTAAACACGACATTTTAAAGTGCGATCTTACTCAGTAGTTAAGTGCATAGGAAAGTTTGATCGACATAAACAGACACTTCATACACACAATTGCCTGATTCATTTTAAGACAGTGTCCTACACTTTTAAATCAATCAGCAGGACTGAAACTTGTGATTTATTCCCCCCATCATTTCTATGTTGACAACTTTTAGGTGTTAATAAGGCAACTGAGTCAGTAAATCCACTGAAAAGTGGCTGAAAACCCCCCCATTTTTTCTGAAGTTATGATACTGAAAGGCACAGTCAGTGTCTGTACTCATTTAAAGGCACAGTCCAACTAAAAACAAGTAGCAAACATGTATTTTCTTTACAACTTGAGTGCAATCTAATAAAGTGGAGCCAATATCAGTCAAATAAAAAAGGCAACATAAAGAATTCAACAGCAACGTTTCCTGTAAAGTCTAATTCAATTATTAAAGGGGGTCTACACAACAAATAATAGCCATTTACAGGTATTAATCACTTGTGTGAGGTGATTGTAGCGTGATGAGAAAAATACGTCTCTCTTGGTTTTCTATACAAGCCTGCGGATGATTTGTTGAAGTAGTTTGACGCTGCTGGACTGTGGATTTCTTTGTGAAGGACTTGTGTCAGATTTTCAGCGACAGTCCAAAGGATGTGACTTTATGCACGTTATCAGTACATCTCTCACTCTGCTAACAGAGAGCAACAGTACCTAATGTTAGCTTAGAAATGAAGTACGCTAACATAGACACAAAACAACCAGCTTTTGGCACAACACAGTAGTTCCACAGAGCCCCTTTAAACACTGATACACCTTTAACAGTCTTTAGTTTCCTCCCTTTTTTCGTGGACAGTTACGAGGCGTGCTCTGGTAGAAACTAGTTGGTAAACAGTTAACAGTCACATGTGGGGAGTATCTGAGGAAGAAACTATCCAAATATATCACACTCAAGGTCAAAGAAAACAAGTCTTCCTGTATTTTCAGGTGAACTGGCCTTTTAAAAGTCTATCGGTGTATTGATTTATTAAAGCCATGTGAAAATGCAAACCTTCTGTAATTTGAAAATTAAAGCTTGAATAGTTTGAATAATGTAAATACAGTAGTAAAACAATAAATGCACATTATTGTTTCGGATAGTTTGGAGTCACTCATACATCAGTGCAATTTAACCCCGGCCAGAGGGGAGTGTTTTATCAGGCTGCATGTTTCTGTAAATGAACTGAAAATCATTTTACAATCTATCTATATTATTTTTAAACACAAACAGAAACACAAAAGTAAAGAACCAAAAAAAATCATCATTTTCCAGAAATCATCAGCCTGGGTATTTACATTAGGTATAACACAGGGCTCTTCATAAACATCTAAAATAACCCAAATTAACAAACTGATTTTTTTGACCAATATTCACAATTCTCCAACAATATTTACAGTTTTACAGACAAGTTTGAATCTGTTTGAGCAGTTTGAGCATGATAAATAAATAATTAAAAAAAGGGGGGAAGGCTGCTTCTGCTCCTGCTCAGAGGAACTAAAATGCACATGAGGCAGGCACATCAATACTCCCTGAGGCCGACTCCTCATGAGCTCAATCAGCTTCTGTTATAATACTGGTGGTGTCCAAGTCATCTAACGTCCTCTCGTAGCGGACGGTGGAAGAAAAGTAGCTTCTTTTCTTCTTATAGACGATGAAGCCGACGGCTAAAACGAGAGCAATGAGGACCACGATGAAGAGACCCAGTGCCACAGGGGAGCCTGAAGACTCTGAGGGTGAGAAGTTAAGACAGTCAGTTTTGTGTTCCCACTGAATAACATTTCATCAGGTTTGAGTTCACGCAGCTTTTATCAGAGATCAAATGCTCAGTGTTGGACAAACTGAGTCATTTAAAAAGAATTTGTTTGCAAAAACACCACTGTTGTCAATTAAGTTATGTAGTAGTATGAAGGTGGAGCTTTGCGCCTTTTTGGCCTTTATATGGCTTTATTTGTAGAACAGCTCAAGAACTGACAGGAAACAGGGTGAGACAGAGGGGGAGTGACCTGCAGCAAAGGGCCCCAGGCCGGGACTCGAACCCGGGTCCGCTGCAGTGAGGACAAAGCCTCTGTACATGGGACGCCCGCTCTAACCACTGAGCTTAATGGCGCCCCGGCTGAGATTCATTTAAACATACACTTGCTTTCATGCTGAGAGTTAAATCTGATGATTAAAACCTCTCATGTTTGTAAAGTTGAGATAAAGCTGTTTAGCTTAGCACAAAGCCTATTTTTTTTATCAAAAGGAAGCAAAGTTGGCCTAACAGCTCCTCTAAAGCTCACTAAGCTCTCTGCTGTTTGCCCGGCAAAAAACCCCACAAAAAAACAGAGCTAGCCGTTTCCAGTTTTTGTGTTCAGCTAACTGGCTGTATGTATTTTTCTTTGCTGCAGTTGTGATACTCACTTGCTTCAGTTTTGCAGACAACGCGACTTTGGCTCGTCTTGCAGCTGACAAGAGTCCAGCTCTCATTTTCTCCGGCCATCATGACAGCACATTGACGCTCCGACCTCTTACCAGTGGACAAGGACTTCCAGTTTGAGTAATCCAGAGCCGAGCCGTCCTGCCAGGATACAGGTTTACCTGAGAGGAAGTTGATGATGCTGAGGGTTAACACTCGACTCAAATGAATCACATAAGAAATACACAAAATAATAATGACAAAGTTAAAGAGATTTGTAGGAATCATCATTTTTTGGCTTCTTAGGTCAGCAGAAAAAAGCTCAAATCATACATTTTTAGGTGATCTGTTGCTTGCAAACAGTTGCATATTTAAAATACGATATTCTCTCTCCTTTTAGCTGTTTTAATGCAGATGAAATGCGACAATTTTGAGGTCAAGGCATGAAACTTTGCACAGTTGTACAGTTTGAGGCCCTGAACAGTTTCAGATACGGAGACATGGCTGCCACGTGGCATTTTTGCTCATTCGAGGAACAGAAACAGCATGCTTTTCCTTTTTGTACTTTCTATCAAAATCCTCATCAATGTTGTCCTGTCTTGCTTCTATTTAAATCATGGGGTTTACCTTTATCATCGAGCACCACGTCGAGCCATACGCGACTGGTGATGAGAGGGTTATCGTTTATGTACTTTGTCACAAAGTCGTTCTCCTCTCTGGTTTTTAAAGTCAGCAGTTCAGCCTCTGGCAACAGAAAAAACGCACACAAAAAATAAATGGACTACAGTTGCTTTAGATGAATACTAATTATAACCCTTTGTACACCAAAGAAGAGCTCACCCATGCCCTGACAGATGTTCTTGGCCTGCTCCATGTTGTACACGTTGTAGTTGTAGAAGCTCATGTTGAAGGCGTAACAGTGATCCTGGTGCTGCACCCACTGGGACATTCCATTGCTCTGAGGGCAGTGACTGGCCTCTTGGGCAGCTTGCAGTTTGGATTCTGATTCACAACACAGAAACAAGTTAGATGGCGGTCACTGCCACAATGGTTCAACTTTGTACCAAAAGATTCAGTGGTGCTAGTATTCTCCTCTGAATCCTCTTGAGTGTCTTACTCTGGGAAGCGGTGGTGATGTTGGTGGTATAGCAGATGGCCCCATCTACCAATTCATTGCAGCTGGTCCTCACCCAGTTTCCAGCAGGTGTTACAGAAACACAGGCGGGTTCTAGTTTGTCTGAGCTGGATCTCTCCTTTGAGTCAGAGAATGTGGCTGTGAAGTCAAATTTTGTCCCATCGGACCACTCATAGGCTGAGCCGCTTAACTGCATAGGGAGAGAGAGAGAGGGAGAAGAAACTGTTGTGTTAGCCCGTCTTGTTTTTACAGCTGAAGTGAAATTATGAGCAAAGAAATCTGAGGGACCACCATGTGACAGAAATCCGACGTGTGATTAAAACTAAAATGCAGAGATTTTAAGTGAATTTCTTACATCCTGGTTCGACAGGCCGATCCAGAGCGGGAAGCCATCTGTCTTGGCAATGAGCTTCACATGTGCGTGGTGCTGGAAGTCGTGAACACTCGCCAGGTTGCCTCCACGCTGATCACACTCTTCCAGAGCCTGGTACCAACTCAGCCTTTGGGTTATGACCTCATAGTTTAAGTTGCCGTATTGTTGGAGATCCTTGGCTGACTGGGTGTACTCCTGTTTTGAATCTTGGAAGGGGAAGGATAAGAACAAGTAACATTTATTTTCAAGTGGCAAGAGAAATATAAATGCTGACGTACAAGTGTGATACACCAACCATTATCCAGTTTGCAGGTCACAATGCTTCTTTGTTTGAACTCTGGGAACAGGTTTGGGTTTGAGATGAGAATCCAGGCTTTGTCAATGGTGAGACCAGCCATGAATGGTCCATCGACGTCAGGTCTGCCTCGAGCCCAGTTGGAATATTGGACATTTGTGCCGTCATACCACTTCATCTGGTTATCTACAGCCGAAAAAAAACATATACTTAAGACAAGATATATATAAGACATATATACAGTACATAACCACGTACACGACCAGTACCAGTATCAATATACTGGACATCTTATTGCACAGGTAACATTAGGACTATACTACACTACAAAAACAGAGAAAATTTGATTGACAAAATTCCACATAGCAACCCTAAAAATCCTGCACTCTCTCTTAAAGTCTGAGAAAGGAACCCTTGTAGAAAAAATAGTACAAGTGGCTGACAATCAAGAAAACAGCATACCATATATATGTATGTGGTATATATATACCATATATATGCTAATACAGAAAAACAAACACCAATCACAGGACCCTAGTGGCACCTCCCAGCATCCATGTAAATTGACCCCAAATCAAAAATACATAGTGTTCCTTATAGTAGTGCTATATATTCATCTAGCAATATCTTTTTCCAGAAATCATGACCCGGTAACTCAAAATAAACCACAGACCTTGATGTGCGCAGTTTCATGTAGGAACTATTGTCTTTCCACCAAGCTACGCTACATCCCTGCACAGAAGGAAGCAAGCATCTACTCATAGACGAGAGGCTAGCTAACTAAGCTAGCTAAAGTTATAGATCAGCCAAGGAGGAGGCCAGTAATGTTTACATCACGCAGAGACATTGCTGTCAAGTTTCTCAGATGTTATTTTTTGCCACTTTAAGCACCACAAGCTATTTAGTTCCATTATATTGAAGAGAAGTCAGACATTTTTTATGGCTGATATCTCCAAAACTCTGCAACTCAAACAAAACCAACCTAGATGGATAAACAGCACTACAGGTAAGAGGAAAATATGTATTTTGGATTTTGACTTTCCCTTTAATGTCAATGAGCTCTTTGGTGGAAACAGTGATGTCAGCCAGCCGAGTGTGTGATCCAACACACCTGCGTATAAGACTTTCTGAACTGTATCCGATCAATATCGGCCAATGTATTGAGTTTAGGTATCGAGATCTTTATTAGAAGAAAAATGTCTTGCGGCCCTATTACACAACACACCTACTGTGACTTGAAAACAAATGATTTTACACAGATGTCAGTAATAGTAGCTACTAGTAACATCTAGCAAATAGACATCTGCGGTAAAAGTGATCAAATACAAACCGTTTTCATCCTTGAACACCCCCAGCCAGACAAACTGGACCAGGTTTTTAAAAGGTACGAGCTCCTGCTGAATAAACTCTTCCTCCTCTGCATTTCTGATGGTCAGGATGTCTGCATTTGCGTCTGAAACATAAATGCATCATCGTTAGCAATATCGGTCCATTATAGAAAGTTTCATAATATCTGTATTTTTGTCATCATAATATATACAGCTTATTATTTTTCAACACGTGGCCAGTGTTTTAAGAAAGTAAAATTCGTACGAAGTTTCTTGCAGGTCTCCTGAATCCGACCTTGGTCGAACTGCTCCCATCTGGTGGCTACTAACTGGAAGGAGTAGCAGTTGTTCTTGAAGGGGATCCAGTTTGGACCATTAATCTTATGAGGGCACTTCACTGCAACATCCTCTGGTGTGGTGATGATCTCTTCTGTAATACACAAGTTTACATTGTTATTCAGATTAAAAATTAGAAGATCTTCTTATCTTTGTCATTTGACAGTAAATAAAGTCTTTGAGTCTTTGTGTTTTTCAACTGTTGGCTAGACTTAAGAAGCAATTTGAAACTGTCTAGTCATTTTGAGCTAGAATTGACATATTTTATAAGCCCTTTTCTTCATCATCATGCTGTACAAATGTACCCCCAGAGGAAGACGATTTCTTTTACAATTTACAATTATTCCAAAGAGAATGTTCCCCAATTCTCTTTTCTTCTTTTTCATACACTGGTAAATCAACCAGAGGCAGCAATAAGCTGTATGAGCGTTTCAGTATATGCGTATTCAACATCTCCCCTCACCATGTGGTTTATGACAGATAGCACCTCCCAGTTGTTCCTCACACTGTGTGGCTTTCCAGAAGCCGTCAGTGTCCAGGTAGACACACGAGCCACTGGTGTCATCAGAAGACCAGCGACTGAACACAGTGTGACTGTGGTCAGTCCAGCGGTAGTGGATCCCATCCTGAACACCAAACCAAAGACAACAGGAACATTATTTAAAAAGAATCTTCTAAATACAGTGGAATAAAATAAAGGCAGCCATTCTTTGGCGCACTTACGTCTTCGCTAAAGAGACCGATCCACATGGGAATGCGCGCACGGCTCACATGCACAGTGAGGGTGGACTGAATGAAGGTGTTGGCCACACTTGCCAAGTCCATGTCGTTACTCATGCACTGCTCTAAGGCTTCAAACCAGGTGAGATTTTTGACCAGCAGCAGGAAGGTGTGGTTGTTGACAGTGAAGGGCTCTGCGGGGGTTTGGGGCTCCTCTAGTTTATCTGAAATGAGAAACACGTGTTAAAAGAAAGTCATCAAGTTGTGTTATATAATGTATTCTGTTCGTTTTAGTAAATTTGTATAATGCCAAGGGACGTTTACAGTGTGTATTTTTATGCAGAGAGATGACAGGAAATAAAGGCAGAGAGAGACGGAGGTCCATGCATCATTTACTGCTCGATACTAAAACCTTAATCAAGACTGAATCTGAAGAGCAATCATGGCATTCCAGATGAAGAAAAAAAATCTATGTAATAAAGTAGTTTTAAGTGTCGGACATGCTGATTTACCTGCATAGTGCTGGCAAACGGACAAGTGTTGCACTTGAGTGCAGGAAGAATAGTCCCAGGTACCCAGCATGGCGGATTTGGGGTTATTCATCATAAACACACACAAATCCATACTCTCTGGATCCCATGTCTATCAGAAAAGCACAAATAAAGTACAAACAAACATTAAATAGTGAATTCAAATCAGACATAGCCTTTTCTTATTTCTTTGAAAAATTCCATTATAATGAACTACGCTATCAGTAAATAACATACTGTATCGATCTACATGGTGAACCCATGGTGAGCACAGTCTTTTTTTATCTCACATATTCTTGTCAAAACCTGCCGTGACATCACTTGAGGCAATTTATTGGCTAGCTTTGGCGGGGCTTCCTCTGGAGGAACAAAATTCAGTCACAACTTTTTATGCCACATGCTGCAAGTACTCTCCAAAACCTGTAAACAGACTTTGATGTTTAAGATCAATAGAGTCACTATTTAATAAAGAAGTGAAGATAAGAGGAACTTACATTGACTTTTATAGCCTTGTTCATGCCCAGAAGCAGTGGGTTAAAATTGAGGTAGTTCACAGGAGATTCATCCATCCACTTAGGGTCGCCTCTTCTGATTTTCAGTCCGATCCAGATGGTGTCCATGTTTGTCATGTTTGGCAAAAGGGTGGTGATGAAGTCTTAAACAAAGATATGGTACAACATTCAATAGAGCATCGGATTTGTCTTTGAGAAATTTCATGAGACATAGAAAAGCAAGGTATTTAACATAATTTGAGACATGACAGATGTCCTCACCTTGCTCCACCTGATCTGATATAGTGACCAGAGTTCCCCTCACTGACTGGCAGTCCTCGTTAGCATACTTGAATGACACAGGCTTCATGCTCTTCCTCAGCGTGTAGCACTAAAAACAGACAACAGTACAACAATCATTTGAGCAAAAACTGCTTATTCAGCCTTTCTGTTACATACTCTCCATTGCCATTTGGCCTCAACAGACTTCCAAGTTAAATTAAGGTCAAATAAAAAAAAAAAACTCAAGCTGAGTGGGCAGATACAAAGCAAATATATTTTGCATTTGTTAAGCACTAATGTTTCTTTTAACAGCAAATCTGTTTTATGTGATTGAAAAGTTCAGTGTCTAAAATGTAGCTGCAGTATCAAACGAATCAGTTTAAGAATCAGACCTTATTTCTGAAGGACAGAGAGTTTTTTCCACAGGGCAGTCCTCCAGGCTGAGGATCCAGAGGGTTTATCTCCACTGACGTGGCGTTGTGTTTCTGACACACAAAGGGCAGTCGCTGCTGGCAGCTGAGCTCATGATCTGGAAGGAAGCATACGACAGTTAATGTGTGTATTTGTATAAACATTTTTTTTCTTTTAAAAGACCAGAAGCATGGTAAGTAAGTTCACCAGAGCCTACTGTTTTATACTGCTCTGGTTAATTGTCCACTTAAATATTTGCTTATATTTCATTTCTCTTGTTGTAGTTAATTTCCAACTAAGAACTTAAAATATTACAGTATACTCTACATAAAAAAAAATAAATAAATAAAAAGAGAGGTTTAAAAAGTTCTGTAAAATCCAGCAAAGTAGATCTGGACCAATTTGTGAGTTAGCTGATACTATCGGCCAATATTGTTCTATCACAGATGTACTGTATTGGTATCAGCATATAGGTTGTCTGATATGTGCCAGTATAAAACCTTTTATTTTTTTTTACATTTTTTAAGAGATTATAATACAGAAAAGGTGCTTGGGGGAATTTATAATTATACATTTTCTAGGAAAGTCACCCATTTCAGTGCACTCATGTCATTTTACACATTTAAGTATATTGTGGAACTGTAAAAATATCTTGTCTTCAGTATTTAGTACTTCTCCACAGCCTTAAATATTGATCACTGAGATGAAGCAGTGAAGTTAAGGTTTGGAAAAAAAACATTAGATTTCGCTAACACATGAATAAAACAAAACAGTCTGTCATCAGGTTTCGATAAAAATGTTGATCTTTCTAAACTCTGATCAGTGCATGAAAATACATGACATCATCTTTTTCTAGCTGAGTCACAACCACTTCGAACCAGTGAGAAGAGGGAGCACAAAAACACAAACTCTGGCAAAACATCCTGTTTTAATGTAGGGCCCTGTCTACCATAGTGAAACTCTCACTGAGAAATGTCTGTTTTCAGGGCCTTTATTTTGATATTATTTTTTGGATTAGACCTATAGAAAAAATATATATATCACTCTTCTTATATTAAAGAACATCCTGGATTCCCAAAGCTGTGAGATGCTGATACTTAAAATGACTTATTTCAAACTCTAAAAATGGCTGACTTTCTTCGACTTTGACCTGGCAGCCAAATGCATTGTGGGTGATGACACAATGATGTTTACGCACCTGGAAAGTAGTTATCAGGACTCATGGAGGTGCATCTGCCCAGGAAAACTGAATGATAAAAGTACATCTGGGTGTACCTAGAACATGCATTATTTCAGTTGGTCAATCTTCACATCACATTTTACCACATATATACAGGTATAAGCATCATGAATATCTGCTTGATGTACAACACGTGCAGTATATGTGTTGATGATTAAACTGGCTTACGACATGGGAAATATCCGCCCGGGCTGGCTCAAATCGATCCACCAGCTTTGCTTGGAAGAAGTTGATATCTGTTCAAAACATGAAAGTTGTATTACCACACAACTGATTTATGTAATCAACTTTAACAGAGTTCAGAAAGTATTGCACAAAAGAGAACTTGCAAGGCAGCAATCATTAGGACAACACACAACAAAAGGGTTATATTTTTAGATGATTTTTGTGGTGAGCTTGGGGGCAGAATTTGGTTCCACTTTATTTTGACTGACTCCAGCTGTGTTCTCATGAAAAACTGTCAGCTTTCCATGACCAGAAGTTCGTGGAAAGAATTCACTGGGTCATTGTCCCCTGTCTCTACAAATCGACTATGAAAAAATGTAAACAAATCAGAGAAAAGGGACAGGGAATTACCATTTATTCATGTTTTACCCCTTTTGTTATTGACTATACAGCAATTTCTATGAACTTGGAGTCATCCAGGTAATTTCACCTTAAAGCACACAAAGTGGAATTAACTGACAGATCGCTTATGTCGTGCCCTCCCAGCAATTGTCCAAAAATAGCTTAGCAACCATAAACAGGCATGGCAGACCTGCTACCTAAAGAGTTTGTAGGGTAGAGGGTGGTCTGTTTCTTAGACTTTGCTACCATTATCACTGTCACCTGCATGTGTGCCCTTCTTAGGACCAAGAGCTAAACAGGCGAAGCAACGGTAACTAACAAACTACAAGAACACACACAACTTTCACTCCTCCCTCACTTACATTTTTTATTTCCTGGTGGATCTGTGAGCCGGCAGTTGAGCTCAGTGGTGCAGCCAGTTTGCTTTCATTCGCACTGCAGTAGAGCTTTGCCTCCTCAAAAGATAGTTTAGGCTCATTAACGAACCAAAACTCCGCTCCATCTACGAAGATCGATGTCTCATGGTGCCCATCTTAAACATGCAACAAACAGCTTTAAAATCATCACACAGTTTAAACAGTAACAGCAGACATACTAAAGAAAGTTGATTCTAAGAAATTCAAGCCATTGATGGGTCCAAATTACAGACTCTAAGCATAATTAGGGAAAGATGTGTTCATTACCTGGATTGTACCATTCTGGGTTTTTTGGAGTCTTTCCTGTTGAAGTATCAGCAATGAAAGAGTTAGAATATAACCAGAAACACACAGACAAGATCATGTTCCAGTAGATTTATGTATTAGCCCAGATGATGCATTACTAAAAAAGAACTGTACAAGTAAGTCAGCTACTGTTTAGCCACTAAAGTCTTATGACATTACAAATCCCTTCACTAAGGCATTCTTGATTTGGGCAGACATACGCTTCACAGTAATTCTTATATGTGCATTCTTACCACGGGGTATTTGGCAGACCCACTCTAGTCTGGCGTCACAGTGAAATGGTGTGGCAAAGAAAGGAGTGGGGGGTAAGTCGTGGAGAAGAAACACAAACAGGTGTTTCAAGGAGCTCTTCATTGTCTAATGAGGACACAGATTGTTTGCAAAATGCAGTTAAGTGACAATTCAAGAAAACAATGTATCTTTATCTAACAACACAATCACTAACTGAGACAAACTAAATGAGAGCAGAGGTCAGAGTCTCAGAAAAAACAACCTCTTAAATGTAGGGCAAATGGCAAGAGTGAATCAACTGGCACTACCTTCTGTGTGGAACACGGAAGTCAAACAAACAAAAGCAAGTGACAGTGTCCTTGTGATGGGGACACCACTGTTTTGACTGGCTGTCTTTGTGGGATTTGTTTCAAGTCAGCATGTAAGACATGGAATCAGAAAGTCAGTGGGGGCAGATTTCAGCTGAAGTGCTTCTCATGACTCCCACAGCTGAACAAACGGCCTTTATTCACAGGTCAAGCGGCACAGTATGGACAACAAGATTCCACGACACTAAACACTGCAGACTGCAAACATGCAGAGATATATAAAGTAAGAAAAATAGTCTATACATTTAAATATACATAAGTGGGTATGAAATGGAGAATAAAGGCAAAGTAACAATGTTTATCAATCACTTTAAGAATCCATTTATTAGTACAGATCTACTCAGCCCACCTTGAATGCAGTGCAGTCCCGGCTGTATGCATCATCCTCATGGAAATCCTGGTGTAAAACATCCATAGATACCTGTTGTAGAGAGAATGTATAAACAGACTTCACACTCAGAAATAAATATGATGCACTAAGAGAGAGAAATAAAGGTGCAGTTTCAGCTGCAGATTTACAGATATACAGACTGAATTCCTATTGAAAGAGTATAACTAAAAAAATGCTGGATGATCTGACATCAACACTGACGTCTTAAGATACAAACTATACTGTATGTCTTCTCACAATGTGTTATGGAGGGGTTTAGGGGTCAGGGTTATACTCACAGGCTGGCCGTTGCTCCACTGCCAGGAGCGATCAGCTGGGTTCCGCCTGTTCAGGCCAACCCAGAAGTATCGATTATCACTGCAACGAGAACACCAGAAGAAACCATTATTCATGACACTAAATTCAATCTTCTTTCAAAGAAAAAAATAAATAAACAAATCATCTTCAGTACTTTCAATAGGGATGCTGGCAACTTATTCTTAGATACAACAGTTAGACTCAGCTCAACTGTTCAAAAATGTAAGTCAGGAGATCTAATGTGTTTATATTAACATTAGAGTAAAGTGCTGAATGTTTATGTGGACACTGAGATGAGGTTGAATTCTGAGGTAAATGCCTGTAAAGAGAATTGCCATGCTAGTAATGCTTCTTCATAGTACTTGCGTGCATGTGTGTTTACCTGATGGTATTTCTCAAGAGGCTGTGCATAGCCCTCATCTCAAGATTACTTGTGAAGCTGGGCAGGTTGGCACCCAGAGCCTGACAGAACCTCTCAGCTTCCTCCCAAGAGCGCTTCCTGCTCAGCCTTTCCTCATGAAACACCTGACAAGGGGAAAGAACAATTTACAACCACTTTCAAAACACATCCAGTAAAGGAACACCCTGAACTGTAAAAGAGAGCCAATTCAACTGTTATCAGATCAGGTCAGGCAATTTCCCTTCAACTCCCACTACAACCATTATCACCCTTGCCAAATAACTGCACGACTGCAGGTGTTCAAAATCACACACACGCGCGCGCACACACACACACACACACACACACACACACACACACACACACACACACACACACAGACCTTGTAGCAGTGTTTGATATTTGGTTTGGATACCCATCCATCAGGACAGGTTGCGTTAGGGTTTGGCTCTGGTTCTGGGGGTGGAGGTGGACTGAGATCTGTTCTACATATGGTGCCAGCCTTAAAATTGGTGCAGTTCTGCACCACCCACTTGCCCAGGGGTTTTGTGGTGGAAATCGCTGCACAACCTCCATCTCGCTCTGAAAGACACATATAGATGACACACAAAGAAGTCAAATCTACTGTGAGGAACTCCTCATTGAGTTTTTTTTTTTACCATAATCAAGGAGTTTGACTTCTAGATGAAAAACATCTGCAGTTTTTGTAATTTTATCACATTAAATATAAAAAAACAAAAAAACACAGGCCTGTTGTCCTGGTATGCAAACATAACGTACTGAGTGTAGGGAGATAACATTAACACAAGAGTCTAGTCTTTTGACATGTGCTGTATATGGCATATAATGCTAGTATGCTGTACATAAAACAGTGAACGGTAAAAGGTTTTCTATGCATTATTAAATCAGTAAATCTGAACCTCCTCATAAGAAAAAATAACCATATTCTTGAAAGAGCGGTTCAGATTTTTAAATTATATAAATATACATTAATCATGAGCAGTGTTGGGGAAGTTACTTTTAAAAAACAGTGTTTGCTCATTACTTCTTAAAAAAGTAATCCCTTACTTTACTTAGTTACCCTCTATGGAAAGTAACTTTTTATGTTACTCGTCACTTTTACGTTCTTTTATGGTGCTCGACTTTGGGCAGAACCCCATCTCATTTCCTAAATGTGTATAGGCCTACATAAAGTTCTACTATGGAGGACATAACAGCTATTTCTTTTGTGCTCTTTATCATGGAAAATGCCACAAACAGAGCACTTGACAAGAAAACAACAAGTTACCGTTGGTTGTGATTGCTCCACCGCGCTTGCCATGATGACTGACTGCTCTCTGCATGCTATTGCTAGTACCAGCCTCAGTGTCATGTCCTGTGATATTTGTGGGTTATTATGGTGCTTGGTGCTCCTGCTCAGCCATCCAGCCCTCCGCACCTCTACAGCAGCTACTCTCTCCGTGCTCACTGGCTTACCGGCGCACCACGCTACCAGCCACCGTGCGCTACAGCTCCAGCCCCCCACCTCCACGTCTCCAGACAGGGACTCCGGCCGAAGCTTGCAACTCCCTCACAATCTGTTTCCTCGAGTAATCAATAAATCACTCCTTCAACTACTCCAAGCTTCAGTGTCTTTTGGGTTCTAACTCTACCATCCAGCACAACACTCAGTGTGGGATGAGAGCCTGAAAATATTGCGCAATATTGTCGCTGTCAAATCTGTCCCTGGGAAAAGTAACGTTGTGTCCAACTGAAGAAGGAACTACGTTTCGTTACCATATTTTCAGTACTAACGCATTACACTACTTTTTACCCGAAAAAGTAGTTACGTTACACACAACACTGATCATGAGTCTGTTGTGACATTGCTAGTCCTCCAGCCTTGAGCTACTATTCACTACTATTATGTACTGAGTGGAGCAGCAGAAAACAGTTTGACTTTTACTTACTTGGTTCGAACCAACCCCAGTTGGTGTATGTAACCACACCTGGGGACCCATCCTGACTCAGCCACTGGTACTCCCCTGTGTTTTTAATGTCCTGCAGCCCTATCCAAAAATACTGAGGGTCCTTGCTGATTTGCTCTCCAAGCAAACGGCTGATAAAGGCCTGCTCAAACCTGTAAAAGATAGTCAAATATGAGTGACAGTTTCCTGCTCAAACATTGAAAATACAGTTAAAATACTGCAGTGTTTAGGAAAGCATATTTATTTTTTTATATACTATTTTAATCCCAAATTGGGAAATTCTTTTT
Source organism: Spondyliosoma cantharus (assembly GCA_900302685.1). Lineage (NCBI taxonomy): Eukaryota > Metazoa > Chordata > Actinopteri > Spariformes > Sparidae > Spondyliosoma > Spondyliosoma cantharus. Next base: position 39,041 of record OMLP01032104.1, on the reverse strand, counting down.
TCCACTCACACTACACACAGGTGCACACACACACACATGCTACAGTGCCCAACGAGCAGTGTTAGGGGTCGGTGCCTTGCTCAAGGGCACCTCTGCAAAGCCCAGGATGTGAACTAGCATTCTCCAACTGCCAGTCCACATCATACTATTTTTTTTGGTCCGACCTTCAAGTCCCCAAGCCAAGTCCCTACGGACTGAGCTATTGCCGCCCCAATGTGATGAATGAGTTATAATCTGCCTCAGAGTTAGAAAGAGAAGTCTTCTGTTGAAATGTTGTGAAATTGGCGGGCAGCAGCAGTGGAGTCACCAGCTGAACAGACTCCTACCTGTTTCTTATTGTGATGTTACAGCGATCTTTGAAGGATACTTGTTTGCTGTTCAATTGATAACAGGAGTTGCCGCGTCTCCTCCAACTCTGGGGAATTAACAGCAGTAAGACTTAAGATGCATTCAAATGATAAGAAATTGCATTAACAGATTAGCTGCTAATATGGCTACAAATCTGACTTTATCCTCTTTATCAGTGAAAAGCTTAACAAATGTCATCTGACCTCGATAGCATGTGACACAAATAAAATACATAATGGCATAGCCACTCCATTCTAATGATTTTATCATTTGCTGACGGATGCATGTAGGCCGAGCACAAGATGTCCAAATGTAGAAGGACAGATTTCACTTGTAAACATAGATATATAAATATACAACAAAAATAGTTTACATTTGATTAAAAACTCTGACCCTAATTTACATGACATAATAATTCTATACGGTCAGTTTCCAAGTAACACAATTTAACAGTCCTGCAAAACACAGCAGGCTACCCTGGAAAGTCACACCATTTAGACAATACTCACACCCTCAGAGGGACATCCAGCCTGTGGAGAAGATTCCTTGACCTCTCCTTTCTTCTGGCACATGAAAGGTAGCCTCTGTGAGCAGTTCCCAATCCGCCAACCATGAGACTGTGGAGAATGGACATAGGTTTGATTTTCAAGGCCTCGTATAAACAAACTTAAAACAGAGCCTTGACAGTGTACAACACAGGTCTGACACAAAAGGACTGTACACAAGGGGAAGGGTTACACAAAAATGCAGACACAAACATACCTCTCCAGCGTAGAAGACACAGCTAGGATGCTGAGTGGGTTGGACTGGTTGGTATGTGTCCCAGGAGGTGAAGGTGACGGGCGCCTCATCGATCCACTTGAAGACAGTGGGGCTCAACTGGTTACCGATGAGACCTATCCACACATCCAAGAACTGGCCATCTGATGGATCATAACACACATAAGCACATTACTTTATGGAAATTTAAAGTCAGTCAGAGCAGGGGCCATTTTGAGAGAGACCATTTTGAATTGAGTCCTAGATTCAGGTGATGCATTAGCAAATATTTAATTTGTTCAAAGCAAGATGTCTACTTCAGGACTAAAGTAAAATAATATTAAAAAACTGAAACTGAGAGATTTACCTTTGTGGAAATTAGTGCTGATCATTTCTTGGCTGTCGATGGAGTGGAGACTGGCCAGAGAGCCTCCCCCTCCTCCCTCTGTAATGTTACAGTGCAGCATGGCATCTGTAAAGTTTCTGGGATTGTCCTTCACTAACTTGTAACATGATCCGTCCCATGGCACCCAACCCTCGGCACACACGGTTTCTTTATATACAGAAGACTCTACATAGAAGCAAAAAGAGGAGAAGTCAGATTAATATTATAAATGTATATTTAAAACAGAAACAGAACAGAGGGATCTCACTTCAAGAACAAACAGCAGTACTTAATATGCTGGTTGACAACCACCATTAAAAAACAAATAAAAAGAAGAAGAAGAAGAAGCGAAACCATAGCATCGCTGAGTGTGTTTACATCAATTTCATCCACATAACTGTGAGTGTGGGGCTTCTACCATCCTCTAGTCTAATCTGACGGTCTGTCAGTTCACCACTTTGGACCATAAATATCTGCACCGCACGCCTATTGGTTTGAATTGCATGATATTCAAGATCCCTGGATACATTCCTATGATTTTAGTTCATGCCCCACAGAGCTGCTAGAATGGCCATTAACGCTTAGTTTTACTTAAAGACACTACAAAGAACTTTAATTTTTTTGTTGTTGCCCCCTGTGGACAAAAATGGTATGAGCACCATCGTGCTGGCAAGTGTATTTGTTTTGAATGCGAGTTTTTTAACACAACTGTTCGCAGGATGTATAGCAATAAGGTAATGTATCTATTTGATTCTATTTATTTGAATAACTGTAATGCGACACAACACAGGATTTGTTTGGTCTGTAACAGTAATTTTGTTAAACCGAGCTAAAGTTAACAACATTGCCTAATGATGTTGTGTGTTCATAATAATAAGCCAACAGCTCAGTAGCAAGGCCAAGAGAAAATTTTACATTAGCAGCCAGTTGTTTCGCCTCCGTCTCACTGGACTACAAAGCAGCGTCTTTCCTCAAGCTGACACTGCCATAAAAATCAGTTTTAAGCTGCTGGTCTTGACTGCTTAGTGTAGGTCACTGAGGCATCCGTATTAAAGTGAGAAGACATATGTGCAGAAACTGAGGGCAGCAGTAACCTACCAGTGGTTCCTGTGTGAGAGGCATTGACACTCTTCTTGCAGATGTATGGCAGCCGTTTGTTGCATGACTCAGACTCATAGTTCTGTTTGGAGTTCAGTACTCCACAGTCTGACTCAATAGTCAGGGAGGTGGATGGCATTCCTGTCAAACACATTCCCACACACAGCAAATAAATATAAAATCACATCCTGACTGTGACAGCAGAGCAGAGGAGTGGTGTTTTAGGTTTCAGCTTATCAACTGTGTTTCACACAGAGAGGTGTAATGAAAGAGACGTTTTATGCTGCAGCACTGTTTCACCACAGTGCTGCTAACAGCAACACTGACATGTGGTAAATTACAGCAACCACAAAGAGGCTCATATCAGTAGAAGGCCAGATGGCTGCAGTATCCTTGACGTTAACACTGGAGTGTAAGAACGACACCAGAATGAAGAAAAATACAGCAAGCATATTACAATGGCTGGATGGTTTTATAAAGCCTTCCATTCAGTGCTATTAATGGGTTATTCAGCAACACTAACAATCCCAATGCCACACTGTGTCCAAAAAACAGGCACAATGAGCTTCTTTTTAACACTGGACTCATTGTTTCTCTGACTGACACCAAGTTTGGTGTGCAAAGAGGAGCAGGTCCTGAAACTGGTTGCCTGCAGTTATGCATACGTTATGCCTACAAATTAAGCTACAAAATCTATATATAGATAGATTTTTGCACAGAAATGTTGAGCTTAGGCACCTCTTTTTTTAACCAGCAAGAAATGTAACACTTTTGGATTTATGCATGTTTACATGTCATATGCATTCATTCTCTCAAAAAAGAAAGAAAACACTTTTACAAAACCACCATCACCTGTTTCCCAGCGCAGGAATGAGAGAGGGGAGCCATCCGACCACTGCCAGCCCTGAGTAGTGTCTAACTGGTGAAGGCCGATCCACACCCTCTCAGGCATTTCGTTGAGGCCGTCCAACACTGCCCAATGCAAAGTCACAGCACACAAGACAAATATTGCAAACAGAAAAAAAAGCAAATTAGTCACAGTTGCACATGTGAAAAACAACATGTAAAGACACAATCACAGGATTAAAAATAAATTGACTTGAAAGGAACAGTCAAGCCCTTACTGCCACATAAAACCAGTCACACTTGTGATGAGGGTTTTTTGACTTCAGTTGACAGCTGTACTCATAAATTTAACAACGTGAGATATTGTAGTTTCTACCTATGTGACATCCTGCAAAAGCAACATATTTTACACAAAAGACAGGGCTGCTGCTGTGGTTTTAAATCTTCTAAAGACATGCATCCTTGAGCCAACAAGATGGTTTAGTTGACTATATAAATATTTGTAGCACACTGTAATTGCATCAGACTGTGTTTCTAGTCTGTTTTATTTGATTTCATTTGATCCAAAAAAAATCCTATCGTATTCTGTTTTTTATTGCCTATTGTTTAGAAAATCTCATTCTAATGCTTTTCTTTGCCTTTGTGAAACACTTGTCTGTTTTGCCTCTGTGTTCAAAATGTATCTTACGTAAATAAAGCTGCCTTGGCTTGAACTTGTCTCAGTTGTTGCAGAAGAACAACAAGGGGAAGAAGAGGTAGACCAAAATGGCCTGTCTCAACATTCACACTTGCAGCTTGGGTGACAAATTTACAGGAATCACTAACAAGTATAGTAGTATACGAATATACATCTTGACTAATTATTTGCAGAACAACGTATGAGTAAGGTGCTGATGTGGTCATGCCTCAATTGACACAAATAGATGGTTCTAAAACAACAAAACAAACTCATTACATGGAACCACTTTAGAAGATGCACTGGACATAAACCGAATAAGTCAAAACATTTTTAAGTGACCGGTTTGTGAAAGAAGGTTTATATGATGTGATATTTACCAGTGATAATAATTGATTTAATAGAGATAATTTTTGATATCATTCATATCAATAAAATCTTAAAATCACTTCAGTTCCCTGTGGCATTTGGGAAAGAATTCAATAGATGTTTTCTCTTTCTGTTCTGTTGTTTTCCTTGAAATAGTTAAACAGTCAGAGATCTCCTCAAAAGGAACATATTTCCTTCAAAGTTTCCAAATAGTATACATATAATTTCTAGGCTTCATAGATGCAGTCCAGTTATCTTCAGAAAAAGATTTGTGCTTTTGTTCTTTAGTGCATGATGTGATTTTAACAGCTAGCATAGGTAGCGTAGAAAGAAAAACAGATGAGGAAGAAGAAGAAGAAGAAGAAGTAATAAAGAGTATCAGCCTCACAGGTTTTGGAGTGGAGATCGTCGGGGCCAGACACACTCAGCAATTCGGCTCCCTGACTGCGACATGAATCCAAAGCTTGCTGCCAGGTCACCGCGGCACTGGAAACAAACTCATAGCAGGATTCCCCTTCCGGCCCGGCAAACAGAGTCTGGCAACCCTCCTCTGCAAAGTCAAAGAGACAGTGCGAGTGTGTGTCATTCAGTTTTATGGTAGACGTAGTTAAACATTAATAATTACAGACAAATATAGATTAAAAAGAGAAAGTAACTTTGCACACGTCAGTCTCAAATCTCATGATTGAATCCTGGAAAACATCCAGCTACTTACAGTAATGCCACATTTTTAAACAGGGCCGCTGAATGTCTCCATTGTCAGTTTCTTGATGAGTTAAATTGCCAAATATCATGAAATATATGATATATGAGAGCTCAACATACCAGGTGTCAGACAATGTCCCATCTTTCTGTCTTGATCAAAGTCTGATGTGGTGGCACACCAGGACAGTTCAGGTAAATCTGCATCTGGGAGGCATCCATGATGCCAGCTGCCATTGTATTTGAAGGGGAAGTCACAGGGAGCCCCAGCAGAGTTCCCATTGGTGGTGTGGACAACTTCATAGAGGAGAGGAGAGCAAAGAGCAATTTCTCTTACAAGCCTCTCTCAACCAAAAACATGTGTAGATTTAATTAGCAGAAAATGGCACTCAAATGTTAATTAATTAATGCCAGAGGGGAAACTTTCTTTTGAAACAATGATGGACTGAAGTTTGTTCATTTCCGGACAACAAAATCACAAAGACAAAAGACCTTCAGACATAATTAGTTAAGTGTTGCATTTTTGCAAATGGAAATGATTAAACAGTACCCTGATACCCTATCTAACACTCAAAATAGGCTTCTACAATCCTCACCAAAACTTGCATCACATCCCATAAGTTGGCAAATTAAAGGAATGACTATAACTAACAAGGATAATTGACATAATACAATATATATCATATATAATACAACACAATATTAAGGTCATATTATGCTTTTTGGGTTTTTGCCTTTCCTTTATTTTGTTATGTAGAGCTTGTGTGCATGTAAAAGGTCTGCAAGGTGAAAAAGCCCATGCAAAAGGGAGTAACTCTCTCCCAAAGAAAACACTGCTCCTGCACTGCCTGAAAGGCCTGGTTTCGAGTCGAGCCTTTACTTCCATAACTTATGTGCATCACTATGCAACATATATTTCTATATATTTATTATAAAATATATACACTCCAGTCGGTCAGCAGACATACAGCTGTAGCGGCTTTATTTTGGATCACACTATCTTTGCTTGACATGACCCAGCCTTTGATTGGCTACATCCTGCACAAAGATTGAACAGAGGAGAGTTGTTTCACTCTGTGGCTAAAATGGAGCCTTAAAAAGACACAATGTGAAAAGTGATGCAGGAGCAATGCACCACATGAGAAAAATAATGTGTTCTTTCTACTAGGACCCCCAAATAAAAGTAGGAATTTGGATATTAGCATAATACGAGTGAGAGGTTTTTTTTTGTTAATTGTCTTGGTGCAGAAAATCTAATTATTGAAGACATGACACTCTGAGTTTGTTGTTTCAGAGACAGAAAGCAAATGCATTTCTTCATGCCAGTATAGAGCCTATCCTTTTATTTTATTCTATTTATGTTTTATTACAATAAGAAGAATACACCACTAATACTTGTCGCTTGCCAGTTCGGACCATCTCCGGAGGACGTTGAGTCATCAGTTTTTGATGCTTTGGCTGCTTTTAAAATAACAAATGAGTTGTAATAGAAAGTCAAGTCAAAGCCAAGAAATCTGCAGTTCTGGCAAAGTTGGTAAATATGACCACAGTTATTGTAAAAATGGGCAGTGAAGGACCTAAAATATTGAACCCTGTCTACACCTATTGATAATTTTTAGTGTAAAATACATTAAACTTGAATTTGATGTAATTCCTTACATTTCTGCATGTTTTTAAAGGTTAGCTGATATAATTTGATTAAATGTGTATCAGTAGACTCATGCAGTGAGCATTACCTATGAAACAAAAGTGAAAGCAAGTTGTCATGCTGCATATTAATGCACTGACACAGTTACAAAGAACACTCAAAAGAATTCCCCAATAATTCAGAAGGGGGCAGTTTTGCATTGTAAATGTTCTTCTAGTGTATGTTCTTTCAGGTTTAAGAGGAAATTCTGTCTTAACCGGGGATTTGACAAGGTTGTTACGTAGCATAATGGAGTAATAACTGATAGGAATGACGATAGCCCACAAGTCAGGCTCTATTGAAAAATGTACAAGAACCTGTTTGGTCAAGTGACACAAGAGCCAAAGGAGGTATGACCTGTATATACAAGGCTGTAAAGCATCACAAGGCTGAAATAAATTCACATTGAATTAAGGAAGTGGATTATCGGGCACAATTTACTGTGTTGCACTCAACACAAACTGAATTTAACACTACTTTCCTTTCCTGACTCACAATTTCAGTCCTCAGAGCTTTTTAATGGACAACTTGAAACCCTTTATGCAGTGCAGTTTGTAAGTTTTTTCCCTCTCAGATAAGACAAGTGAAACCACACTCACTGTGGTATGGCTTCTGGCAGATGTCGTCCTGAGATCCTCCTCTTAGCCAAGTCTCATTAGTGTCCCGTTTGGCAGCAACTTTGCCCTCGCTGGCCGCCAGGCCCATCTGGTAAATGGTGAAAACAGCTCCATCCAGGCAACGCCACTGCCGCAGGTTGTTGGAGCCACAGTCACCCAGGGACAATGTCTTAGAGCGGACGTCCAATGCCAAGCAGAGGGACGTGGCCACATGGAAGAGCTGGTGACCTGAACCCCACTTCCACAGCTGGGAGCTGTTGTCTGGGTCACAGGTGGTGAGTTTGAAGTCTGTTGAAGTCTCTGTTCCCAGGCACTTCTCTGTGCTTGCGTGCTGGATGGAGAAAGCATCCTCATCTGTGGAAATGGGCGGACACAAAAAAAACAGTGTTAGTTTATATGATCTTTTGTATGCCATATAAGCAAAATGACAATCCTCTATAAAATTAAGTGCCTCTGTTTTAGTACATTAAGACCAAATCTTCTGTAATGGGGGGGGGGTTACTAAGGTTTTTTGTTTGTTAGTTTTTTAAACCCTTGGGGACAAAACCAATGCTGGAACACAAAGAAATGGTTGATCACTTTCATATTTTATGGGCTTGTTTTTAGAGTCCTTCATTTTGGCAAGAGATAGCGAAGGCAATGAGACAATTTGAACAGAATTTGATTACTTATTTGTCCTATTTTACCAGGGAAAACCCCCGGATAAATCAACGGCATGGGATGAATATATTTAAAACACGTCAAGAGCAAGAAAGCCATCATAAAAAGAAAAGGCTGCGCTAGTCAAGGAAATGAAATTTATGGAGAAAC